>QNGE01005881.1:0-37699 GCA_008508345.1 Paragonimus westermani
TGGTAAATTTCAATCAAGTATTCACCTGCAGAATGGAAGCAGTAGTTTCACGCGTGTCATTTGAGCTGATCATAGTCCACATCTATTCTATTGTCAGATAGGACCAGTCGGGTGTTCTTTGTAATATTTGCAGTGTGCCACATCCGCAAATTTCTGGTTTGGGAACAAAGACCATTTTTACTAAAGAGGATCAGATTGGACATCCACATTGAAAGTTATCGTGTGTAATGCGCCTGGAAGAAGTAAGTACTTATTGTCGTTTGGCCTGTCACCGCGTTATAAATGCAAGACCCTTGCCTAGACTAGAGGTTATTCATGTTCGATCACAATTAACTCAATCCTGAACTAGAATAATGTTGTTAAGGGGGGAGTAGTCGAAATAGCTTGCACAAAATCCGGATTAGTTTTCTGCCTGCTATTGGTGCATGGAATTCGTGTTTACCGGTAGTTCAAAAATGGCTCAACAAACGTGATTGCCAAATGCAAGCTGAAATCCATTTCACATGGACTTCACAGTATAGCGCAGAATGAAATCTGTGAATCGCGTCAATAAAACAGGCATACAGTTGAGTGACTGTCACTGGTTGTCAGACTGGTTGCGAAAAGTGCAGGAATATCCTATCACCGATGAAGATCTGATTTCGAGAGATTTGGTGTCTGTCTACAGAATACTCCCGAGTGTGAAAGATTTGTTGGGGTTGAATGTGAGAACGTTTGGTTACAAAATACTGATTGCGGTGATCACGACTGGGTGGGATTTATGGGAATAGACGAAAGACAAATATATTGCAACGCATATCACATTCCCATCCTGTTGATATACTCGTCGTAATTGAGGGGTTCACTACAATGACCAACGTGCAGTTAGGCTGGTGCGCATTATGGAGTTGGTTGGTTTGTAGCAAAATAAGGAGAGAACTAAAAACATAGCGACTTGAACATCCCAAATGAAAGGGACGCTCTTCCGTTAAACACTATGTTTTAACCGTACATCGGGTTTTCCGACTTCAATTATCGATCATCGTTTTCTTATGTTGTCCCCACACCGATGTTCAATGCAGTGAAACCTTTCTTACACAATTGTAGTTTGCTTTAATATCACTTTTGTCAACGGTCCCAGTTAACCAACTGATTTCAATGAGTATGCGACCAACATTAAATCATGTCTCATTCAGACGACTATGTTGAACTTTAGAATAGCAACATTCCGTTTACAGCGCCGACACGGTCAGCCTTCCATCAGACGATTTCACTATGCGTATCACTGGCAATCACGTAGACCTAAGGATAAGTTCAACTGGTTTCGGTTCTCATCTAGAATTTGGACAGCAACTGGGCCTCGAGCGTAAATGCTGATCTGTTCAGGACTTAATCTTGTAAACCGTGCAGACCGCATACGTTTCACATACGGCAGGATGGAATGCTAATCAGTGCATTACCAGTTCGCAACTGGTCTCATGCGAATATACTGTGAGTGTCTATAATACGCCACTCGAAATAGCTCGGGTTGCTTTTTATATTGCTTGCATTTTCGGGAGTGGATAGTGTTCAGAGGCAAGTGGTCCTGGCATACAGTTCTAATAACGGTTTAGTCGACTCAGAGGGAAACGGTTACACGATACAACTAAAAATAAAAACTTATTCGAGTCAGATGTTACGGACAACGTAATATATCACGTATCTAGCAAGATTGCAATGCTACTATCAATCTAAATGAACAGTTATCACACATTGCCATAAACACCTACCCCCACAAATTACTAGATTTTCCGTTGCACCGGATCCCCTTCCGAGTTAGTCTGTCTAACACTGCCGTTTACAAATATGACAGGTCCAACCACCGCAACAGAATTGTCAACGTTAGCTAGCATATTTCGTGTTGGTTATTTTGGGCTGAGGATCGGTGCGGATTATAGAGAATGCAACCAGATTTGCGTGCTTATAACAGGCTTCATGGTCGCGTTTGGGCAGAATAAGACAGATCCGACCCACTACGACCATGATAGATTTGGTCAAATTTGACATTTTAGCTGACGATGGGCTACCGGCTTTTGAGGGTGCCCCCCAGATTTCACTTCATGTGTGGGCTTTCTCTACCATTTCGTGAAGGTAAACCTATCGTCTCGCGTTACCGGTGAGCACGCATACATGTGTGTCAGTTACGAAACACGCAAACCTGTTGTCAGAACGTTCCAAGGTGGGGGTGATCAATGTTGCGGTTTGGATGATCTCATCCGAAATTCGCAGGCCGCTACCTGGTCAACAGAATTATCTTGATGAACCCATCACCACGCTTCGAATGCGTTTGTCTATACATGCCCTCTGATCACCTCGTTTAACCTGTCTAAAATTTCGTATTTCGTTTGCAACGTGTCCCGAACATAATAACCCTCTGACCTACATTCCAAAACCTGGTGTTAACTATAAAAGCGGCTACGTGTATTCGACCAACTGCAGATTCAGTAAATGTGAGGACATGTTTCAATCCTCGCAGGCCTAATCCTGCGATAGATTTGACTGGGTTGTCTCCCTGTCGTTACTCTGACTATGGTTCGGTAACGGATATCGGCTTCTTTCGGCATGTTCGCGCTCACAGTCAACAGCATATTTCGGGCTCCTGTTCAGACAGTTAAACCAAGAGTAGTGTGCGGAACGAACTGAGCACGTACAATCGGAGCGAGTTATCATTTCACAATCGAATCAAATACCATCATTTGCTTACTGAGACTCTGGCTGAATACCTAACGAGGCTTCTGACGATCCTTGCAGAATTTGCGAACTGCACGCTACTACAGACGCCTTCCGTTCGTCCTCTATCGACTTCCGTTCCTAGCCCTTTGGCTCCTAGTTATCCGTGCAATAAAGAACTTTCAGAAGGGTTCAATCAAGAACTCGTGAAAAACGCCACGTTTCTGGCTAACGTGCTATGCGTATTTCGAAATGAGTGTTTTGTGCACAAAAATAATGAAAAATTGGTTGCCGTATGCCCCCACGAACAGCCACGAGCAACCCTAATCTGTGATCTTCTCTATATTCTCACGCTCAGTAACGTGAGTAATTCTGTATTTGTTATCACAGAAACATCCGGACTTTTGAGGTAATAGTATGAAAAATTTGAGGCCAGTTTCTGAGTCCAGCAAAGGACGCCTGTTAAGGTGTCGCCCTGGTTCGGACAGCAATCCATCGATAACTACTACAACATTGATAATTCCGCATCACCATAGAGGGCATAGTGCTTTGTTGCAATGAACGCACGCATTGATTCTCCTCAGCAACTGCTTTCTTAGAACAGATGCACTGTATATGATGGTTTTACGCGGCTGTTCTGAAAAGGTTTTACCCCTTCAAACCTCTTGGGTTAAACCCATAAAATATGTAGCCCGAACTGACAACGGTGTCTTGGATAACTCTCCAGTGATCGAGATATGTTTGGTGTAATTACGCGTGTATATTTCTTGTTACCGATGCCAGGTGGTATCTACGTTGAATCAATACAAACGAACATGATTGTATTTGCTTCTACTGCATACTGCAATATCAAGACCTAATCTGAACATCTCAACCTTCCTACAACCTAATGGACAAGTACACAATTCCACCTATGAAACTACTACCCCATGTGAATTGAATCGCTTGAAGCATGAGACCTAGAGAATAGTGCTATCAACTCCAGTAGTAGACTGGAATTCTTAATGAAGACGACCGTTGCACTTAGTTATCTAGACACCAAGGATGTATTACGGTCCAAAATTGTTCGGCGAGTGACACGATCCGATCAGGAATACACGAGCGGGTAAACCAGCAGAGCGCAGATAGTTATCAGTCGGGTTTCAAACAAACAATAGAACGACCTTGAATTCATATTTTTAACGGCCTTTACTAACCACAGGAATGCACCGACACTCACCTGTTTCCACGTCAATATCGGAGGAGATCAGGTCTCATCAGTCAGTCCGTTACTAAACGCAATATGATAAATGGTTTCATTTAATTTGAGCAGACATATGACCTTATTGTTTCAGACAACCATCCCTTACGCCTGGACACACAGTGTTATGGCACATACTGTGTGGACCGCATAAGCACAATATACTCGGAAAATGTGCACGGTCAGTCTAATGCGACTGGTTACATATTCACGGTTACCCACCGCACGTAATGCGGATTGTTATTTTTGTAGGAATCAGGTCGAAATGAACTGTCTGAACTCGTCTGTGTTTCACACAACACAACACTGACAGTATCATCTCCTAAGTGTTTTAGTCCGGATGCTGAATATTTCAAAACTAGACAGAAGGGTATGTGAGATGATTTATTGTCATGGCTGTAATAACCAGTCCATCCTCGTGACAACACTTTGAACAAAACGTGACCGCCTCATATATTGGATGACTTGTTTATGCTGACGAGTGTTGGACCATATGAGCACTCAGGCAAACTCCTGGATCCTGGCCAAAATATGATCCTTACCTGAGGGATACTGTTAAACGCATTACCGGAAAGCAGACGAACTGAATAGCAATGTATTTACTTTGTGTTTTCACTGTCCCTGGAAACACAACTCATCCAACCTGCATGTGTATGGCTTGGTTCGTAATGTCGTTAAACTGTTACTATTAACAAGTAACCCACGGCATCGTTAGGTATATGTTCTGACAAAACCGTTGATTGGTTCAGACGAAATGGAGATATAGGGGGACGGAATGGATAGTGCAATAATAGTTACTTGCCGAAGTCCCCTCTTTAAGTAACTATCACACTTAGGTTGTTTGTATGAGGTATGTAAACAGGACCATGAAACCCGAAACCGCAGTAACTAATGTACCGCCTATATGCACTCCGTCTTATTACACACAATCCTCTGTTCAAGTCAGTTGCACAATTTGACGAAGTAAACTGAGGAATAGCAAATGCTGCCGTGAATAATGAAGGACCAGAGTCTCAGCAATGCACAGAACGGCTAGCCTGAGTGGAAAATATATACAACAATCAATCTGGTGGAGCTCACACGCGACCCGGATGGTCAAAACCTTGGCACCATTGTTGTCGCTCCCTTCTTTGGGTCTACTCACGGAACCTGTTTACGTAGCCCTGACAAACGGACTGCGTGTTTTTGAACTGGCACTATACAATAAATCCTTGGTTAAGCCACAACGAGTTGAAACCGAAAGAGTTGTCTGTTTCGCAAAGTTTTCATCCTCTCGGAGAGCCTTTATCAAGCGATTTAAATCAGAAAATTCACATTGCACAAGCTTCAAATGAGGTTATCATCACCTCGCACGTGTGTGGACAATCGACCAATAGAATGCATGGGTGTGCATGTATACGGTAAATCTACATGCGCTGTGGACTGTTGGGATGGGGTGGGTGACAGGGATCCGCACACTTTTTCCGATGTGGTGTCACTGTTGTCCACCCAGTAAATCGTGCCAAACAACTGACAATTCCAGGCCATCGGAGCGATTCACCACTTGTGGTGTACTAGCGATCAGCAAGGTTTCTGCCATTAGACGTTCTTTGTGGTTACGAATACCACTTTTTAGTACAGTCGGATGGTCGAAGTCAACTTGGTGTTGGTTGAGGACCGTGTGTTCAGCAATGGCTGAATCGTGTTCTAATTTACGGAGTTGCTCAGCGTCGGTAGGGGGCTTCTTACTACACCTTACATGTTCTTTAGTGCGTATTTCNCGCTTTGGCCTTTAACTCGTTGTGGCTTAACCAAGGATTTACCTAATAATGAACGTCAGCACAACGCATAATATGTTTTCGCGTATCCGTTCTGTGTACGGTTCGGATGTACTAACATTAGAACTGACAGTTTATACGTCGTGCTTGAAGTTTCTGTAGGGTCTTTCCTTGTCCATAAATACGAGTAAGTTGGAGAAGCAATAACGTGGAATTCATAAGTGCAGAAATAAGTCATTTGCTACCATATGTTAACATTTCGTTTAGTCTCGTCAGTCGCACACGTAAAACACGCAAGTTATATATGACATACGATTGGAAATAGAGGGGGCATGGACACGCATGCATGCACAACAAGTACTATACCATCATCACCAGGACAACTCGATGGGTTGTTTCAACGACTTTTGTGCACGCAGTGCCGGTCGGTGAGTTCCGATCAATCAGCTCCGTTAAACTCCAGGTCAATTTGGTGACATGTCATCATGAGGTGTTTACCACTCGATGATGCGGGATTTCGAATGATTGGTTCCACTATTCGATATTGTTATGTCACCGCTGGTTTCAACCATTTCGGGCTGTGTTTCGCTACTCGCCGAGATTGTTGTCGCCTTGTTCTGTCCATGGAAATGTCGCAACGTGGCATTCGACATAATCAAGCTTGTCTTTGAGGTCCACGCCTTATTATCTGTACCCTCGACAGCGACACAATGTAGGTTCACAACTGCTTTTTCCCATGTGTGATCAATTTTCATCTGTACATTGCAGTAATGTGTAGTAATCTGATAAGGATATCTCATGACTGAGCATTAGTGCGTACACTAGAATTAGTGGTGTCCGTATTTGTCGAACAGTGAAAAACGTTCATTTCATTTGGTCACAGGATCTAAGTGCATCAGACAAGTTAATCAACGAGAACTACCTCATATCAAACAGTCCATGTCCAGTTAATTAGCTTTGTATGAGAATGTGATAGTTTAGAGGACGCATCCGTAGCAGCTACATTGGGAACACTTCGCGAGGGTGAATTTCATCTAGGAGTAAGGATGGTATTGGTATTGATCGGTATTGATTAGTTGCATGATCGGGGTCGTTCATCTATGTGCTAACGGTTGCTAACATGCTAGACCCTCAATGATCCATTACGCAACCTATGGTTGAATGGTCATCATCCCAGCTCCTCATGCAACTTTATCCGATTCAAACAACAGACAATTGTATGACCGGATTAATTGATAAATTGTAATGAGGCAGAATACTTGGTGGAAATCGAGGCCCGAAATTGAACGTGAATTTCGGCAATCCACAAACTAGGAATTGCAAACTTGAGTAACATGAAATCAAACAGCAAACAACAGCTAAATATTTAATTCAATGAACAGAACAGAATCCCATGAATAGGAATGTTGAAGACTGAGTTTAACAAGAAGTGTGGAATGCCTTCAACAGAAGTGTTAACTCTTAGAACAAGGAAACTGAGTTCTGTTAAAATATACTGACACCTTGTGTGAAATGTCAGATTTTTTATATTCGCAGTAGTGCACACTTATTCCGTCATAATATAACTTCAATAATCGAAACAATATGTGCATTCGTCTGTGATCGTTACTGTGGATGATTCCTCATCTTGTACAATATACATGTTTCCGCTAACGTCAAAATAGGCTTTTGAATATCCTGGTCGCTACTGCCATATGAAATGTCTCGTGAAGCCGCAGTGCAAGATGATGGAACTACAAAGACTAGCGTGTCTACCAAACAAAGGTGGTTTTCTGAATAGCAGTCAGTACTGGAGTCATTGAAACGTAGACTGAGTGATTGAATTAGTTGTGTGGGAGTAACTGGCAAGTTTCCTTATGTTTTATTATGCATCAGGTATCGCAGCGAGTGTCCCTATACGTTGACTATATTTCGGAGTAACAGGCTAGCATGGACAAAATTACGAGACTTGTGAACTAGGAACATCAGCAGTGAGCTGGTTTTACAGTTACAAAATACAGCCTGTTCACAACGTTGCTCTGATTGCATGTACGAAAGTAAATTTCGAAGCAACAAAAACGAGAATCATCAGAGTTGTGTTCTGGTTCAGCCATCAATGCATTGAAAACGCGATAAACACGGTACTCGCCGTGCACAAACTTGTTAATGTCACCATGAAACATGAGTTGGTCATTCATGAGGGAGGTCGTTTATGTGTTAAGAATGTCACCGGCAGTCTAGAAGAGCGGGCCAAGTGACCACCGACTGTTTGGACTCCAACCAATCAGGCTTGTATGTGCTAGATTTGTTCGCCGCGGGACAAACTCTGCACGAGCCATGGAATATTTCAACTTGGATCCTATCTGGCTTTCCGGGCCGACCTGGTTAGGCTGTAAGCCATCGGGGTCGAACTGCAATTTGTAACACTGAGCAGTTTCTTGAAAATGCCACAGTTCAATGCTGTTGGATGCTAGATGGACAGATGACGGCCTGCCACAGGTGACGTGTGGTACTCACCAAGGAATCATCAACTCCATTACTACTTTATGTCACTTGGTCTACTCAGTGTCGAGGCAACTCTGTCAAACGGAAGAACCGCCCGCCAAACGTGGCTCGGACAGCCACCTTCTTATTAGAAGTTCTAGCCATCGAATCTGTTAGTTGTAGGAGTCCCAGATCGAGGTATTAACGGTAACTACAACGGCATAGTATTCGTATTAATTATAACATTGATACCTAGACCTGAGGTTCTTGATAAATGAATCAGTTGGATAAAAGAACGACAAATCGGGCTAACGTTGACATTACTTGATCGAATTGCCGCTGAGGTAAATGTACCTACTAATGAAAGGTAGCCTAGCCAAGAGAGGAGAAGTCTTGCTTTAGATTCTGTTTTTCATAGTTGCCTACTTACATTGCTGTTGCATTTTTCCAATGTATAGGGCGTTTCCGTTTCCTCAAATGTTGTGTGAGACTTGTTCAATATTGCATGCTTACTCAAAACCCATTCATGAGCGCCAACCTCCCAATTGCTGTCTTTACTAATTGTGATTGCGCCAAAAATGTTTAAAATGTGTCCAAACTCATTTCACGTAAATGTCGCTTGTTCTGTAACTATACTCTCAGAAGTACTCTGTGTTCCGTTGTTGATGTGTCAGTCAGTATGATTTTATTTTCTGCGAATCCCTCTGCAATCAGAGAGTTGTCTTGGTCTTGTCAACTGCTCACTTCGATGAGAAAATCTGCATTTCTCATGAAAATTATCCGGCATCTTGAATTCAAATGACTGTTCCACAGTGGGGCACGACAAGGACTCCATCGATATTCAATCGGCCTGCTGTCTTTATTGATACAAATTTAGAATACTATTTACAAAGTTCAATTTCCATATTTTAGAGTCTGCACTCAAATTCGTCTGACAAAACATTTTTAAACCCATCATGTTTTGTTCCACAAAATCAATCCGCGACGTTTTGTGACAAGTCGGTACTGCAAATCCTTGAGACCACACTAACCATAAAGCCGTCCTGTGCACAACAAAATCACTCACTAGAAGCACAGCAAGAAACACTTTTGTCAACAAAGTGACAGATTAAATGTCCCACCCCATTATAACCAAGGCGAAAGGAGAGATGTGCTAGTTTACGTAAACATGCTGTCTTTGACGTCTATTGTTCCAGACGCAATCGCATGCGCCTCAGTTGAATTAGCCATATTCAGATTACTGCTCATCAACTCTTCAATCTTTGTGAAAACCGGTGGGTCAGGTGCGCCTCAAGCCAAGCCAGCGACAGTTGTGAGTAAATTTGACTGCGCCGGACGAAAGGTATCTAGCGATCTTGATTGTAGGATGTGAATGAATGACTGTCTCACAATTCTACTGTTTGCATGTAATCCATATGTGAAGAGGTAAAAGCAGCTGCTTTGAGTGACAGCGAAGAGATGTCCTCGATCGTCGCAGGACTTGACCAGTTGAAAACAGTCCATACCGAACCAATTGTCGTCTAATTCCATCAACTTTTAAACCAGCACTGATTACGTTTCCCCTTCACGTGACCGTGTCAATCACATGCGCATTCAAGGCAAAACCGATCAACGTAGACCCAATATGTAGGGCTCAAACGATAGTTTGCAACTCTTTCAATCATTTTGAGCTTCCAGATGGCTACGAATACTGACGGGTAGTTCTCTGCTTCTGAAAGAATGGTAATACCTAGAAACTTTGTTGCGTTGCATGAGGTATCGGTGTCAATACAGTAAATGGTCTTTAATTAAGGTCAGCTGTTCTGTTAATTTGTGCACCCTGCTGCTTGCTCACCGGCGTCTAGAAACTGCGAATTCATCTCACATCACAACTACCTTGCCTCTCAATCTATCTTCACAATTCCGTTCCGATTGGCCAGTCTGCAGTGTGCTGGCTGTTGCCGAGTTCTGTCTGCTTGTCAGTTCAACATGTCAGGGGAATTCAACTGAATCGCACACCGAGTAGTAAGAGCCGGCAAGCGGTTTCATTTTCTCGGAAAATTGAATTGGAGAAACTGAGGGAGATACTTGGGGTACATGTGCATTCTGTCAGCTGCTGTCTAAGCATGGAGAAAAAAATAAGCATGGAGGGTTTCTTTTGATCAAGCCAGTGATTCTCAAAATAACCGTGGGTGAGAGTTTTACATAAACGCCTTCCTTACATTTTAGCTGCTCTGGTATATAGCTCTATGTATTCTAGAGGGACTGAGTGACAGAGATGAAGGAATCTGAGTTAAATAATCGTAAATAACACTCACTGGATGACATGCCAGGAAAGAAATGTGGCCTAAGGCCTGCTGCAGAAGTAAATAAACGGAATTCGCTGACAGGCTATGCTAGTTGCAAGCCAGTGATGTTGAATCATACACACATCACTACTTAACTGTAATGAGTAGGCCTGCGGATTTGTTTGGCGATAGACGCCAGGTTGTCCCGATAATGATCCTCTGGCTACTCCAAATCTCTGACCGCACATATCGCGCCCAAGTGAACCTAACTGGCGGACTGAAGTTGGAACAATGTTGTTGAGGTGCAGTTTCATCTTCATAAGAACCAACAACTAATGTTTGATCTGTAACAGCTGGACTTGATTTTAATGAATACGATTATCATTCCTGACAGTAAATTGTCTAGTTGTGAGCTCAATTTGCAAATTCGCATAGGACCGGACGTGCTTCGAAATATTTGAAGGCGTTGTTAGTTAGAACTCCCATGCCACCCATCGGTATTCATCCAATATTTATGTGTCTGTTGAGTATAGCGTTACGGACGTGAACATTTTCTGCGCATCTACTCCTTGTTAATCTGTCAGTAAGATTGGGGTGTTCCATCACTGAACACGTGCAATCACTGTCGAATGCTCGTGGCGATGTCTCCCGTGTTGAAAGAATTACTATCCCAAGCTTTTGATGAACTCACAGCTACTTAATGATTTCACAACGCAGTTGTACACGGGTTCAAGTTTGGCTGCAAATTCAGTTGTGGTCCATGTGCTGACTCTCAGATGCGTTAAGAAGAATGGAAGCGCATATCAACGTGGAAGCTTGAACGAGTAGCTCCATCATGCGTCCATTACACTAGTCGCATACATTCACAGTCGTCGTACCATGTGGAGATAGGTTAAACTTTAGTTTAAGGGCTTCCTTATCGTGTCAAGAGTGCAGATATTCGGTATGCTAAACAGCCATGCCTTCCCAGGGAACGGCGAGATTTCCACTCACATAGTTTGGATTCGCCAGTTTTCTGGACGCAGATTGTTGCTGCTACTCAACTGCCCTTAACACCGTCACAGAACAATTTACGCTGACGTTAGTGTTTAATTCAAGTATCTAGGTGCAGGGTACACATCCAAAATGGGAGAGTAAATCAATTTGAATTTAATGCAGCAATTCCCAAAAATCCTGTGAATATTTGTCATTGACCTCGTCGAGCACGTTTTTGAAATTGCAGTTTCTGAATGTTGCATACGAAGCAGCTAACTTTAAGGAGCTCACATTTGTTCGCTGAAGTTCTCTCATTCGTGACTGTTGTTGAGGTCATAATTATCTGCCAGCCGCCTTGATTTCAGCGCGTGGAAGAATTTTGTGGAAATTTCCAACTTCCCTTCGTCGCTGTCAATCAGACTCATCAGGTGAAACAAGATCTGGTGAAATATTAGCAACTGCGCAGTCAAAAATCTCTCTGACCATATTCCGAATGAGAAAGTGGTTTGATGAGCAGTCTGTATTCACTTGCCTATTATCAGTTGAATTACAAAGTTAAATGCGTATCAACAACATCGAACAGGCAAAATCAAATGCAGTTCACAAACTGGACATGCTTGAACTGGATGGTTGAGAGCCAAAATTTATCTCTAGCAATACAAATGTGATCAATTTATTTTGGGTGACATGATGAACAACTGCAGGATGCAAGAGTAGTTTGTTTTTCCATATCTGGCGTCAATACGATCAACCCGGTAAGTAGAAAACCAGACGCGTCAAGCACATTGTCGTCAACCTTATTCAAACATCCAGCCTCATCCGGTCTCATTTTCACCACAAAGCATTTCAGTTCTTCGGTGCAACCGCTCAAATTAGAGCGGGTTAAAGCAATCACCTTCATCTAATGGGTTGGGTTGATTGTATCCCTCAAGGAAACGCTAGGTAGAGTGCTCAATCTCATAAGGTCCACACATAAGGTCACCACTTTACACAAGATGAGATGTTTTCATCCCGGTACCGTGGAGTGAAGCCAAAATGGTTGATGTACATATAACACTATCCTGTTCCAGAAACAGTATCTTTGAAAAACATGTGGTCGCCGACCACACAATTATGAAGATCAACCACCAGGTTGCACTCAGAATATCAAGTTAATCGCAGTACCCGTCTCTGCAAGAAATCTATTCTGACGAATACACTGACCAGTACATCTGCACGCCTGAGAGATTTCAATGCTTCTGAAGATGTTTTCAGAAGAGGAAATTTCGGGTACCGATTAGATTCAAACCAACGACAGAAACATCATGCACAAACGCAGCAGGCCCTCTACCAAGAGAGCCCAGATGCTATTTGGGAAGCTCGGAACTTGAAGATTTTCACTCTGCTGTCCACTCGCCCCACGGCCGTAATAATCTCTAGAATATGTAGTTCAGAAATGATATCGCCCAAACCCTCCTACCAAAGTATATTTCATCAACGGCTTACGAAATTTGCGTCTGACACACACTGCGACCTGCCAAAGCCTACGCGCGAAATATGGACTTGCTACTAACCAACTCAACGTCAATGCAGCGGGAAGTGGTGTTGTTGGTAAGCAACAGTACGTGGGGCAGCCGAATCTTTCGTCTGTATGCTGTTTGGAACATCCAGGTGGCCAAGTTCCAACGGATCATTCGAACTATCCACGAATGACAGTGAAAGCGCGGTGTGGTGCTTAACAGTCACTCCACTGAAAGCCGTAGAGTTTCACACCACCTGACGACGGAGAACGGTGGTGTCCCTCCGGCCGTAATACAACACAACTTTAACGCCCAGTTACCTCTAAATACGCCCCATATTGATGCTCATGTGTGTTCTTCCGCATACTGCGCAATCATAATTCATTCTCATGAACTATTCGAACTTCTGCTCGTCCGATTCGATTAGGAGCTTGGCCAAGTTAGACATAAAATTGTCAGCTGCATTCTGCAGGACATCCATCCTATCGCCTTTAATCGACACAAAACTATTCTGGGCGATAAAGTTTGCTTGATATACGTCCGTAGCACTACGGGATTTCAGAAACGAGATAAAAATTCTGATACTTTAAACTCTTGTAGATCAAGCACACTGGTAATTTCCACTGTCCATTCTTCTTCAAATATCTCTGTCAACAACGTGTGGCGAGTCATCGTGCTAATTTCTGAAAGTCCACAAATTGTGCTCAACCCACAACACCTGTTCACTGCTAAGCAAACCGATGCGCACTTGAGCATGAATAGCTCAATATAAAACCCGGCGTACAACACTGATAGCCACATGTGCCACCAACCCTGGAATACCATCGGTTAGCGTGTATCGAAAAAACCAACTACATATTCACAGCAAACTGACGACTAGAAATTAATCACAGGGAGATTACCTGAAAATCTAGCTGAGTAATGCGAACCAGTAAGATATTCAACGAGCAAAAAGAACACAAATCTACTACCACAATGTACAGAGCTGCGCACGCGAAAAATGTTGGAAAACGTCACTGAAGTAAGTAGGAACATTCTGAAACGTGCTCATATTTAACATGTCGCATCTTAGGAATAATGGATACGGAAAGCATGAAGAAGGTACTGGAAAATGTTGGAAGTCTGTAACTATAAGGTGCAGTGACCTATGAACCCATTGGAAAAGCAGCGCACATACGAGACTATTCGCATTCATCTTGATAACACACACGGTGTGCAAAATAACCTAAGACGCGAATCACAAAATAGTATATGGTATAATATATGTGGTATATTCTGATCTATTTTGGAAATTAGGAAAAGTGGCTCACACGAAACAGCTTCACCGCGGTCTACGAACTATGGCTATTCATAAACCCCACGTTCATACCAATCGAAATAATCGAAAACATGACGGAAACTATTTTATTCTGTCAAGAACGAGGGTGTTCAGTGTGCCAGTCTGTCGGGCGTTCACGCAAAATCATACAAAGTCCGCGCGCACTGGTCCTCACATTCCTCCTTCGAGTCGAATCGGTTCCCGTTGCCCTGACATCCACCGTACACAAATTTCACACACTGACCCGATCGGGCATCGTAGGCATAACGCATGAAGTACCCCATGCATGGTCCACTCTCGGGCGGTAGGAGGCAGCGTTCTGAAATGAAGTGGAAGATCAAATGTCAAGGCGGAAGTTGATCACCAACAGTGTAGAAGTTCCGTTCGAAAACTTCATTCAAATGACGACGGGGTTGGAAATAAGACTCACGCTGCAATGCACTGCTCTCCTGGACTATCAGGGTGCACACGAGTGCCGCAATGACCATCGCGGTAGGGCGAAAAATACCCATTTCTGCTTCACTCGTGAACTGAACTTGGTCCGGCCATTGACCACTCTCCGTTTATATAGCAGACCGGAAGCCATCAAGGCAAACCGAACGGCAATCACCAGACGGAAGTCGGCCATTACTGGCGGGTGTCTCTGACTGAAAATTTGACGTCTGGTTTTGCCGTGATATACGTGTATGTAACCTTTTAATATATATGCGTATACGCATACATGTTGTATACGTATGGCATATACGTATGTACATATTCTGGTGCATATTGGATACCTCAAATTTCACCAGTTTATAGGTTTACCAACGATTCTATGCAGTGGGTTTGCTGATGTGATCAGCTGCGTACTTATAAAAGACGGTGAGAAATCGTCTCTTCATATGTGTCAGCATCTAGACAACCAGGCACTACAGTCTGATTGATTACGGAGGTGCATGAGTTCAGGACACGTTACACGTCGCCGGGTTCGTGTCAGTGCGGTACACCTGTCAGAAAAGCCTGATCCGATGTCGGCCACGAGACTCGCGGGTTGTGCACAGATTTTGTCTCTGATAAATTCGGATGTTTTTACCCACGCATATATTCTAATTAAACATACCAAATCTGTTCATCTTTCTTAGCCAGTGTAATGAATCCTAAACATAAGTACGAATAGCCTCCGGAAGAGAGTTTTGTTGCAGGT
Source organism: Paragonimus westermani (assembly GCA_008508345.1). Lineage (NCBI taxonomy): Eukaryota > Metazoa > Platyhelminthes > Trematoda > Plagiorchiida > Troglotrematidae > Paragonimus > Paragonimus westermani. The sequence goes on from QNGE01005881.1 coordinate 15,391, forward strand.
CGATAAATGGTTAGACAACGGCGTTCTGCATTAAGACAAGACTCCCAATCACGGGTCGATATTGCAGGTTGAGCCATAAAACTTGTTTTGCATATAAACACCGTGGAAAAGGAGTGGAGAAGGATTGCTAAAATCTGCGAACATGACATGGATAGTCTACAGCCATCAATTTCGACTTGAACGCTTTTCTCCACACTCCAGCGTGGGTCATCTCAGCTGAGTTCACATGACTCGTCCAACGTACTATATTCACTTAAGCTTCTGCGTACCTCACGGACTCATTCAGTTGGACGCTAATTCCAGGGGGTTGTGAGCGGAACAAGGAATGGAGCAACACAGTCAGAATATGTCATGTGGTTTATGGTTTTGTACAATCAACTCGTTTGTTGTTGAGGTGCAGCAAAATACACTTCAGTACAAACCGTGGAATATCAATCTATCCTTCCCCTTCTCCAGAGGGTAGACACTTAGTATACGAAGAATGTTGTGTCAAAACACTCCTCAGCTGAAGCGTTGTACATCGATTCTTCCTTTCGTAATGATGTGACGTTTGGCACGTGTTGTGCTCAAGTTAGCCGACAAACACTTCTAGAAATGGAAGAAGAGAAAGGCAAACTCAGTCCGTCTGGTTAAGTATATATCACCTTATACATCTCTGGAACTGATATCGCTTTTTCAGAGTGAAATATCCAGTCGCGTGATGTGGGTTCCACCTGATAATTCCTACGATTGAACATAAATCCCCCCAAAACAATTCGAAAGTACTTTTAGGAGTTTCAAGTGCCCCTGTCTTTCTAGATAACAAGAGTTCGTCAAACCTGTGGGAGCAAACCCAACGTGCTTACGCACTGATCTCTGGGTGGGTAATTAATGCGCGTACATTCGTACGTGGGAATCCAGCGTGAGTTCTGGTTGCTCTTGATCCAGGCCAACAGACATAAACTTAAAAAACTAACGTGCAAATGTGAGTGAGAAAAGGTTGTCCGAGACGTCCTCATTAAGCCCAGTTTCATGGGATTTTCGACTCAAGTGGTGCGTTTGCAATGTGTATCGATGAGCCTTCTGTTAGAAAATGAGGAAATTTGAACCACGTTCGAGCAGCATTCTGAATCATGCGGAGACGTTCGAGTATTTCGTGGGGAGACGATGTGGCAGGCAAGCGTGTTTTCTGTGTCAAGTGGTCGGTTGAAGTAGGACACAGTAGCTGGAAGTAGGGGCGTTTGTGGTCTTGGTGGGTGCAGAGATGCGTCCTTTTAGCAACTTCCCAAAAATCCGATGAACTTATTAAACTGGGTGAAACGTCCAGGAGGCATTACGTGTATATTTTGTTACAGTTCGGTGTGAACCAACTACCGACCTGTAAGATTAGGGTAATTCAAGACTGGGCCGCACGTGAAGATTCCCCCTGATACGCTGTGACAGGCGACGTGTCGTAAGATGACCGTAGTCCGTTATACAATATTGGAGGGATGCACACTGGAAGTCAGCAGTAACATGCAGTTTTATCATCAGTTGAGAAAAGGCAACACCTGGTGCGTGTCAATGTTAACTTCTCCTGACTATATTTTTGGACAAAAATATGTCCTGGCTTGTGAAAGCTCCACTGTTTCGTGGAATTTGTCAACTGACCACTCTCCATCTCTGCTCTGTGCTGTGCAACAAAGCAGTGTGCAGTGAGTTGTTACTGAAATTAGTCAACCCCATTTTATCTTATCCAACGTTATTATTCCCGGTTAATTACGAGTGAAGGTCTCTACAGAACCGTCCATTGAAAACTCAAGTTGCTGATGAGTAGTATGGTAAGTTTGCCAATTATGGAAGGGTCGGTTTGTGAAAATCCTGATATTGGTTCCATTGAAACAAAATGTTGAATAACGTACTTCAGAATTTTGACAGCTAGTTGACTGAGAATGATAGCAGTGGGAGAAACGAGAGCATAATTGTATCTCATTCCTAGATTCCATTCTTTAATGCTAACACTCATTGTTCGTCTTTCAAGAACTTACCTAGTACATCCGGAGTTAACAAGGTGCATTGTTCCACATCAAAAGGGTGTTGGCGGTGGGTGGCCAGCAGCACAAATCATCCACATCCTTATCTAGCGTTGCTACTTTAGACAATTTTTTCATGCGGTATTGAAGATGTAATGAAGATCTGAGGGAAATCGGGCCCAAATTGCGATCTGGAACCCCATGCTACACAGCCAATCACACAGTGTCTGTCAGGAAACACGTCTCCGCTTCTATGCTTGAGGCGATCGGCTATTCATATGCGTACCGGGTCATATACCGTAATTTTTGGACTTTTCACTCAGCCCCAAGTGATATTAGTTCAGAGGCTAATGAAAACTCTCGCAGGATGATATTAGCATGTTCACATTTATCAGTGGCTCTGTCCCGTGCACTAGTTAGAACGAAAACTCACTATTATCCACTATAATAATCGTGTTAATTAACGGGCAACGCTGGAAATTGAATTAACTACAGGCGTTATTCAACCGCTCAATGATATCCGAAGCTGTTGACAGCACATTTTATTACTTGTAATTAGCAGACTCGTTGGGTTCACCATCCTTAGTCTGAAATGTTCTTGTGCATTCTTTCCAGACTTTGACGAAGTTGCCGCCATTGGAAACTGATTAGTCGATCCACCTGGCCGTCTGGACACCTCCGCAACGCAGTTCTCTAGTAGACGCGAATAACTTTATCCGATGATGAACTACCGGAACCTAATCTTTGTTACATCTCATCTGCCACGAATCAAATGATAATTATCATTTAAACAGTGAAATCAGAAGACCGGTTTTGCAAGATGGTAATACCATTTCGTATGTTCTCGTCAGTTGCTAACACATAACAGCGGTGAAAATAAAAAAAATGTTTAAGCGATTTAAGTTCATGCATCAAGTCAATGTATACACTGGTCTGTCATTGGTCAAAACCATGGCAGACGGAGGTTCAAGGTCAACAGCTTTTGCACACAGAGGACCGGCTTGCTACGCGTGACTAGCAGCGCTTCGAGTGATTTAAGAATGACAGGCTTGTGATGACGCATCAACACGCGGAAAGCGTTTGTCGGGTCGACCACATGACCGGTCTCTAGCAGGTGTCTGGCGATCGAAGAAGCCGGCTTGCGTTGTTTGGTAGGGTCGCGTCGGGTCACACCACACATCAAGTCCTCGATATACTTGGGCACGTGTTCCTTCATTCTAAGGCGCAGGGATCGATCAGTTCTGCCAATGTAAACGTCACCGCAGCTGCAGGTGAACTGGTAGATACAGTGTGAAGTGGACAGCTCTGAAGTCCGCGTCTTGATGTGAGGAAGGGTGAGCGATTTGGTGCGACTGAGTAAGCGCAGTGTAGCTGCATTATACGTCCTTTGGATGGCCTGCATCAGTCGTCGCGTTAGAAACGACATATTACTATCTCCTTTGTACGGTAACTGCATGTACACCGGTTTCTTCGGGACAGACGTTTCCTGTGGGTTTATTAATTTCGGCTTACTGTGAAAGGCAATGAAACCCAGTGGATAACCGTTGGAGACCAAGGTGTCACGAATAAATTTCAGCTCGGCATCTAGTGTATCACCGGTACATATAATTCGCGCTCTGTGAAATAGACAACGAACCAACGAGCGTTTGTGTTGTATGGGTGAGAAACTGTTGAAATTCAAATATTGTCCTCCCCAGGTAGACTTGCGATGTACCGATCGACACACTGTACCGTCATTTCGTCGCTTGATGTTAATGTCCATTTAGATTAGTTATTGGGACCGTAAATCTTCACGACTTTTAAGTCCAGTCACGTATAACCAACGGTCTATAACGGTGGGTGAAATAAACTGCTCAAATAAATAGGAGTTCAGCCTCCGGATAGAAACGTCGAAAGTGCTAACCAACATATGTCACAAACGTGCTCAGTGAACAATGCAAACAGCAAGGAGAAATTTTGTCGGGCAAGCCCACATCAAGCGCTTATATCCGCTCGAGATATGCTCACCATTTTTCCTTATGATTTGCACCCTGGTAATGCTGGCCTCGTAGTTACACTCATGTCAACCGTGTAGTGGTTAAGCAACGACGTTTTCAGAACATGAAAATCCTGACTAATCCGTTAAGAAAGTGTAGGGTTGTTATAAAGAAAATAGTTGTGAACTATTAATAAGTGTAGAAGCAACTGAACAAGGTAGTTGCATACAGATAAACCGGTCAGCTCAAATGATGACCGGTTCTGTCTGCCTGAGACAACCATCCTAAAAGCGATACAACATCGCGCACTGGCATCCGCATGGCAAACGGATGCGCAGGAGAATTCTGGTAGCTACGTTTCAGACAGCATCACAGATATGTCAGCATCAAAACGTCGGTCAACAGGTCATGTGTGAATGCATTCATTTATAAGCTATCGCAACTCTTTCGAAGATGTGCTGTGGGATGGAGGAAGCTCGTCACTTGCCTGAACTCACACTCGAGTCTCCTCCTTGTTAGACCTCGTCAATGGTGCCTATCTTTGCCACGATCGACAGTTGAACTTCCCTCATTTTCCATGAGACAGTCGCGTTGACGACTGTCACTGTTTTCACATTGGGCACAACCAAATTATCGTGTGCAAATACAGCCACCCTTGCTATTGAGTGCAACTCAGTTTACCCGATTGCCTCGTGAAGATAAATAGGGTATTTGTTCTGTTAGCCCCGTTCAGCGACTATAGGAGTAGGCTGCAGTGGTCAACAAGTTGGTCTCATAGTAGCATGACGCCGGGTCAAGGGTAATGCTGTTGTATGGGTGTGCATTCCTGGTCAGCTCTGACAAGACAGTTATTCTAGTTTGATCAGTATGTTCTGTGCACCTGTGTGGCAGCAGAACAGTAGTGTAGCTGTGATGGAGAATACGTTCATCAGACTACACACATTTAAGAAAGAGAAGACGGGTGATCCGTGCCTGTGTGATTCACAATTCAGTTGCTCAGGGACCAACAGAACCTACTAGTCATTTTTGTTAGACCATAGTTTTTCTGCGCGTTTGGAGTCATTCATGCCAGTTCGGATGACGTGAAGCGGGATGAAATTGAGGTTATTTCGTCATACTAATTTACGCTAGTTAATCTGGGAGTCCGAATTTTATACAATACCGCCTGCAGAATTTCAGATGGTATTTGAAAACTAACATTTTCCTACTTCTGAGTGTTAGTCATGCATATACATCGACTCCACTTTAGGTAAAATGACCAAAAGCGAGAACCAAACGCTTTTTATTTTGTCAAAGATGCAGATATTTGGTGAGCAAATCGGTCGGGCGCTTAGTCGAACCGATAATAACTCCACGCGCATTGGCTCTCACATTCCTCATTCGTATCACACCGATTCTCGTTTCCCACAAAACCACCGTCAACGAATTGCACACACTGACCAGAGCTTGGATCATATACATAACTGACAATGCCTTCGTCGCATGTTCCCTTCTCAAGTGGAAGAGTACATCGATCTGTAGTTGGGGCTGGAGATGACGTTTCGTCACTGAATAACGTTGCTTGCGGTTGATGTCGTTTAACAGATCACGTGAATTCAATTCAGTTGGTCTAGGTGATAGTGAACAGAGGTCATAGCATGCAGACTTACGTTGGAGTGGTTTGCTCTGCTGCACCATCACAGCAGTGTCAGTTTTCTTTCGTAACGACTCTAACATTCTGTGTACCAGCACTATCCGTTTACTTATACTTATGGATTACATGGCACTGACACTCGCGAGATTCAGCAATTTTGATGCGTTAGAGATCTTCAGCCATTGTTTCTGATTCGGACACCAACTGACCGTTCAGAATGACATACAGTGTCAGAATTGCCTGCATTGGTATCGTTTTAACTGCACTGGTCTCAAGGAGGATCAGTACACTTTGCTCACCTCTTCGAACATACCATTCACCTTGGTGAGCTGTCATTCCACTTAAGATCGCATTCCATTCAGACATATATCCGACCAGTTGCTCGTCACGCCAAATGAACGAGAACAAGACACGTGTACACGTAGCTGCAAAATGTCTACGGATGCTTATATGGTACATCTGGCTAGGGTGGAAATATGTTGGTCGACACGCAAAGGACTTTACCTCACGTGGCGTTAGATTCGTACTGATTCGGGGTGCTCATGCTTCCTGGATTGACGGCCGATAATAAAACGGCGACATTGCATACCGTTCGGAGAGAGGAACCTGCATAGATTTGAAAGACGTTTTCCTGGAAGTTGAGCACTGGGGCCGTGATCGATGAAACGATCGGCATTGAAACAGTCTAGGGCAATTTACCCGGTCCCTCTTTGCGAATCGCGGTGCCGCCACAGAAGCTGCAAACGAATTTCACACACCTACATGACTGAGCGTCGTAAACATGACGTGGAATGTATGCTTGGCATGGTCCTCTGTAGGGCGGAAGAATACAGTGTTCCAGAGTGGACAGAAACACGAGTTGTGAAAGAGTAGGCAAGTCACCAACAGGTAATGGTTCAGAGTGCGGGGAATGCAATTTCCGTTTGGCTGGTTAGATTAGACTTACGTAAGAGTGTCTCGCTTTGATACGGTATCAGCATTACACACAGAAGGGCCACCGGGCAACCGATTATTTCTGTTTGGTTCGAGAGCCACATTTGTGATCACTCACAAATCCTCGCTTTTTGGCCATCCATAAAATCTCAATGTCAATTCGATCTATGATTCTCGGTGATCTCTGACTGGCATTGTGACTTGTCTGGTACCTCTATAACCCGAGATAGCCGACAGCAGTTTATACTATTACCACCCATTTAACTATGTGACTCGCCCTGTGCCTCACCTCATGTAGGACTAGTAACTAATTTGTTTTCAGCAAACCATTTGGAATTCCCATGCAGGTCGAATGCAAACACGTTGCTGATGAACGCTGATCTTGAGGCTGGCAAAAATTTGTAAGTGAAACGTTTGAATGTATGAGAATAAAGATCATTCTTCTCCTAGTTCCATATCCCCTAGAATTATCCCGTATAAGTTCCACATCTTCGCTTAACAGATGTGTCATTCCAAGATGCTTTGTTGGATCTCTGACAGACCGTCGTTCACCTTGCTCCATATGAAGGATGCACTCAAGATGTCCGACCGTCGAAACTCTCCTCTTCTTTTGAAACGTAGACTGGGTATTCCGAAGTATGTTCCCGTTGTCAAACACGCTATGACTCAGGGTACTGTTTCTTCAAATCACACCGGATGTTACTGCGACTTGGTCGTGCTATTGCCAACCATTCCTTCATAAGCACACATGTTTCACAATGTGAATACGACCTCACGATACAGAAGTTCGACGTAAGCGTGGAAAGGTCAATTCCATCTGTTGGGGATATTAAACACACCAAGAACTGCCCAATTAACCAGTGATTGACATTTATTACTTTTAAAATTCGAATTCCTCTTTTTCATGCCACTATTATGCCATCCTTTTTATTATTCGCGCTAACTCACATGCTGGACGCTAATTTGTTGATTTATGACCTAGGAAGCTTTTTATGCGCTTCATTGAACACTATTCATAAGGTCGCTTGACGAGCTATTAATACGCAAGAGCTGCGCTTGTAATTTGTTTTCGGACTGAGGCAGTAGAAGCTCTCGTTCTGGAGACCAGTGTTTTTCCTTCATTGTCTACTTGGGTATCGGCTCTTCTGTGTTACAACAGCGCGTACAATATTATTGCTTCATAAGGATTTTTACGACTCGGTTGCATTCACTCGGTCGTTCCGCCTTATATCACCAAACCACATTATCAGTGCTTGTGGAATTTTCTGAAACACAACCACAAAATGATGGACCTCTCCAAAATAGATCTTTCGGTCCACGCGTACACCAGCAATTATGTGCAGTTCATGGGAGTCTCGAAAATTTGTGCGCTGTGTGAGGGTAGACATTTCGACTCGAGACGTGCTCGCATTTCTGGAATAAACCCCAAGATGCAACACAATGTCCACTGAAGTGGATAGCGTTATTGAGTTGTTGAAGACTCCGCGTGGATGGTATTATAGAGTTGCCGGCCACGCTGCCTGTTTGCGCTTACTCTTCAGTTGATCCTTCTCTCCTTTCTTACATTTGAAACCCTCTTTGAATCAACTGCAAGCGTTCTCTGCAAATACGGTCTCGTTCACCTGAATTGCATGCAGTGAATCACCTGTTTCATAGATTTCAATGTTGATATTTCAAACGGGCTTAGTGCCATCCACTTGGTGAATCTTCGTTTCCGTGCAGTCATTCCGTCTTAACTTCCTACTGGTGAACACTTGCTGGCACTCATGTCTCATCATATGGGTCTTACGTGAACTGTTCTATTCGATCGGGTCTGAGCAGTTCCTCTGGTTCGGCCTCGGGAAACTTGGTGGGTCCAGGCATAAATGCATTTGAATGTGGACGGCCATGTGATGTTCGTGATTTCCATTTTAAACCGAAGCACTTGAAATATCCGAGTCAACGAATATGGCATAGTAGAAGTGAGAACTAAATGGGTTATTTTGCTTTCAGCTGAAAAGGCGGAAAGTTGTGCATATCGATGCTGAATTTCTCTGACCAAACTTCTGGATAGAAGTGTACAATAGTTTGTCAAGATCCCACGGTTACGTGAAATTTGTCACCTGACTGTGTTCCAGCGTTGTTTTATGCTATGCATCAGAGCAGTAAGTAGCACAGAATTATTGGAACCTCCCGACTGCTCGTTTCGTGGCACCCTGAATAAGTATTCTCTGTTATTTCTGAATAACGACCTCTCCAGAACAAGAATTGCTCGCTGACAAACTAATTCCCCAACGCCTTGACTGGTAAAGATCAGTTATGAGAACGATCCGCACAGGAGAAATCCTATCATCGGCATTGTCTAAGAGGATCTTGGAAAATTCACCGGTTAGTAGAGGATTTTGGCTCTTGCAGGAGCGAAACTGTGAACTGGCAGTTCTTGGAAAAATTCGAATGCGGAGACTATGGAAAAAATGCGCATTCTTTTGAATTATGTGGGGCTCATTGTTGAGCATGAGCTGACTGTGAAATGTGCAACGAAACAATAGTTCCTCCGGTGGTGATGCACACAATCACAATTTCACGCATGTCCTCAAGACGTGATCATACTTGATGGATTGTTCCAAGGTAATGGGATAGTTATGAGCAGTGAGATAACATCTAAAGAACAGCGCAAAACCAGTGATGTTTGCCCTTCGCATATGGTCGACAATCCCGATCTGTGTTTTGGGACAAAATCTGTGCACACCCCGCGAGCCTCGTGGCCGACATCGGATCAGGCTTTTCTGACAGGTGTACCGCACTGACACGAACCCGGCGACGTGTAACGTGTCCTGAACTCATGCACCTCCGTAATCAATCAGACTGTAGTGCCTGGTTGTCTAGAAGCTGACACATATGAAGAGACGATTTCTCACCGTCTTTTATAAGTACGCAGCTGATCACATCAGCAAACCCACTGCATAGAATCGTTGGTAAACCTATAAACTGGTGAAATTTGAGGTATCCAATATGCACCAGAATATGTACATACGTATATGCCATACGTATACAACATGTATGCGTATACGCATATATATTAAAAGGTTACATACACGTATATCACGGCAAAACCAGACGTCAAATTTTCAGTCAGAGACACCCGCCAGTAATGGCCGACTTCCGTCTGGTGATTGCCGTTCGGTTTGCCTTGATGGCTTCCGGTCTGCTATATAAACGGAGAGTGGTCAATGGCCGGACCAAGTTCAGTTCACGAGTGAAGCAGAAATGGGTATTTTTCGCCCTACCGCGATGGTCATTGCGGCACTCGTGTGCACCCTGATAGTCCAGGAGAGCAGTGCATTGCAGCGTGAGTCTTATTTCCAACCCCGTCGTCATTTGAATGAAGTTTTCGAACGGAACTTCTACACTGTTGGTGATCAACTTCCGCCTTGACATTTGATCTTCCACTTCATTTCAGAACGCTGCCTCCTACCGCCCGAGAGTGGACCATGCATGGGGTACTTCATGCGTTATGCCTACGATGCCCGATCGGGTCAGTGTGTGAAATTTGTGTACGGTGGATGTCAGGGCAACGGGAACCGATTCGACTCGAAGGAGGAATGTGAGGACCAGTGCGCGCGGACTTTGTATGATTTTGCGTGAACGCCCGACAGACTGGCACACTGAACACCCTCGTTCTTGACAGAATAAAATAGTTTCCGTCATGTTTTCGATTATTTCGATTGGTATGAACGTGGGGTTTATGAATAGCCATAGTTCGTAGACCGCGGTGAAGCTGTTTCGTGTGAGCCACTTTTCCTAATTTCCAAAATAGATCAGAATATACCACATATATTATACCATATACTATTTTGTGATTCGCGTCTTAGGTTATTTTGCACACCGTGTGTGTTATCAAGATGAATGCGAATAGTCTCGTATGTGCGCTGCTTTTCCAATGGGTTCATAGGTCACTGCACCTTATAGTTACAGACTTCCAACATTTTCCAGTACCTTCTTCATGCTTTCCGTATCCATTATTCCTAAGATGCGACATGTTAAATATGAGCACGTTTCAGAATGTTCCTACTTACTTCAGTGACGTTTTCCAACATTTTTCGCGTGCGCAGCTCTGTACATTGTGTTATTATATTTGTCGTCCTGTAACACAGCTTTTTAGAGATTCCGTGTTTGCTACCATTGAGTATGAAATTATGAATCTGGGGTCTTCGGCTGTTCCAAATTGCCTATTGTTCGATCGATCGATCGGGTATGGTAGGAAATTCCGCGTGTGGAAAGCCTGTTTGAAATCCCGGTCTCTATTTGGCGTCGGTTATTGTTTGAGTATGAGAACATGTGGTGATCACTTTAGTAGCAAATTTCCGCGGCTTCGTCTAAAGAGGCTTAGTTTTTTCGCACCATCCATCGAAACAGTGAACTTTAAATTTTCGCTTTCTGCGTTCGCTGTTTGTTACTTAACTTCCTGGACCGCAATTCAGCCGATTCCAAATTGGGAAAGACATGCGTAAATAGTGTCTCGTACTAGTGAGATGCTAAAATTTCATGAAATAATGGAAAACCTGGGGGAAATAAGTAGCATTGAACTAGAACACTGAATCCAACAAGTTTCTAAGGTCACAAACTGAGGAGTTACGCAGACAAGGTCGAATACAACAATGTACATATTGACGACATTGGGAAGAGTTTGAGTCGGATTGGCTGCAATGGACAAATATTCAACAAGTGGGTGGTTTTAAGCCTACCTAATGTGTCGGAGCTAACAGCTATGTGACCAGTAATTCACTGCACGCAATTCTAATAATCGAATCGATGTTTGTACAGAGGGCTCTTAAAGGTTATGGCGATATTTTCAAATTCAATAAAGCAGCGAATCACTGACCGAGGTTTAAACACAAACAGGGAATGTGGTTACCGATTTACTATCGCACAAACAGAGAATGTCATACTCTCAGCAAACGCACTCAATTCAGCACACCTAGTGTCACATTTTTGGACTGCTTTTAGAAACATCAGCAAATTTCAATTTACGTTGTGAACGTCCGAACGATGCGAAACTCTGGTGAAACACATGAATGGCCTACAACCATTAATTGACTCCTGGGCCGATGGGTTCATTTTGGATAGGTCCATCATGTTGTATCACTGATATGGAACCACTCAAATTCTCTGATTATGTGGGCTTGTATTGACGTTCCCGTGTTTACAACGAGGTTCGAAATCGGTGAGTCGTAATATAATTCTTTAGAAATCACCTGCTGAGCACTGAATCATGCAACCGATTGAAGTTCATGAATACATAATCATTTCCAGATAATCGTGTGAACGTGGTCGCCAGATGTGGAACAGATGGTGATTCTCAAAGATTGTAAGAGCGTCCGTCAAATGGTTGGAAACGCTTTGAGTCACATATGAGCGGTGGGCGGAGACATCAGCTAAATATATTTATGAATATATATATATATATCTGTTGGCAGATGACACTCTAGAGCTACAGTAATCACTCCGCTCGCGTTCGGAATTTAGCTGCACAAATTCCTCCAGCGCCTCCGCTTTGATCCACGTACACGATAACAATATATGCACAGCAGAATCACAGGATTTAACAGTCAAAGAAACGATTGAATTTATGATAGAATTAACAAAATAATCCAATATTAGTTCAGGACATTAGAAAATGTAAATGGTACAAAACTGAACGGAATCAAACTGTTTTCACTAAGCGCTCAACAATGTTTGAATGAAGTTATGAATGAATACATCTAAAGGAAATTGTGGGGAGGCAGTGAAAATCAGTGATCACATTGGTCATGACGTCTGTGGGACCCACGTCGCAAAGTTTCGCTAGGTTCCCAAAACAGCCTTGATTAGGCTGATTATCTTGCAGCTAAGGTACCCCAAACGCCGACCAACCATTTGCCAGCATACGAGAAATCAATTCGAGCAAGTGAATTTCAGTGTATACGCCTGTGGTCCAGTGACACGGTGACGTGTCGTGGACACGAAACAACGAATGCGCAAATAACAGTTCACTCTTAATTAAGACATCGGACGGAGTGTACTGTGTTATTGACATCTCTCGGTTTGTTCGCCAGTCTTCGTCTTTCGTGACGACATCCAGCATACCTGCAATCCACACTTCCACGTTCCCGTTTCCAGGTTATCAGGCCTGGCTGTCAGTTCCATTCAGCATTGTTCAACTATCGGTCGACGTCTAACGAATCTTCCGAAGCTCATCGAACAAGAAAAGAGCGGTGTGAAAAGAGAATGCTCAAAGTGTGTGTGTGTGTGTCGGGGATGATAGGTGGCATCTTAGAAACAAAACCACCAGTCCGCTCGCTTTCGGGACGGAGCTGCACAAGCTTCAACAAATTTGTCGGCCTTTCCACAAAGGGCGTCACAAAATGTGCACAACACGAACACAGTATTGAACCACCCAAATAGCATCCACATTTCACACTGTTCGATCAGAAAACCGATTGCTTTTCGTCGCCTGCTCAATTGTGTTTTTGTGATGTAACAATAGAAGAATTCGAACACACAAGAACCCCGCTGGTCACCTTGCTCATGACGTCTGAAAAGGCTCAGACCTCAAAGTCTTACCAGATTCCCAAACCTACCTTCACTTGAACACTATTTATTAACTGTTGAAGCTTGGGTACCAACCTCCGAGTTGCCCGTATCAACGAATCAACTTCAGGCGCGTAAGCGCTGCTAGGTGGTAACGGCCCAGTGACATCCAGACCTGATTCAGACACAACACAGTGAATGTCGGAAGAAAAAGTCACCATCAATTAGAAGAACAGGCCGAGTGAACTGTGTGACTGACATCACTCTGTTTTTCCGCCAGTTTCGTACTCTCCATATGCTGATTACCTTCCAAATCTGATTGGCAGTTGCATTCAGCACCATTCAACTAGCACCCAACATGCATTTGCGAAGGTCTTCTTGCAGCAGAAGGTGCATTTCAAGTTCGTAGTTGTGCAGGGTCTGGTTGATGAGGTGATAAACGCGAAACATCGTTTAGGGAAACCTAGACGATAGCAAAAGTGTTGGCAGTAGCATGACCAGGTGGCGATGGCAAATCCGATGTGATTTGAAGGAAGCCATACCATGTTCGATACAATGCAACAAAACGGTTTCTAGAATTACCACATTTACGTTTAAAAACGAAATAACACTTCTCACAATCAGCCATCATTAGTGCATCCTTTACATGCATCAATTTGAACGACATGCTGTCAGATGTCAGACAAACTCTATTGGAATGGCAAATCTGCTGCGCAAAAGTGTGTGAACTATATGGGAACACGCTTGAGAAGATGGAACTATGAGAAAGATTATCGTTGTTGTTACCCGTTTAAATGTCCCAGTCACAAGCTGTAACCGGTCGCAAGATGAACGTTCATTGCGGAACTGTCTGCATGGGATTTTCACACGAATTCTGAATAGTTCGTGTAAGAGCAAGTTAATTATCAATCAGACAACCGACGCAGCTGATAGATCGCTGATACCTATGGATCGTGCATATAGGACGATTTGATGGTTGTGTTACCTCAAGGCTCCGGAACTTGGCCCTTCAGGCTAGATGACGTAACAGATGCTAATCGTCTTCACGCACTTCACCACCAATGTCTGCGTGCGATCGCTCATATCGGGTGGCACCAACGAGTAAGAAACGAACAGGTTAGGAGGTGGGTAATTGGTGGTGATTGAGAACCGAGTTCTTCTGTTCAGTCCTCACAGTTGCGCATACTTAGATGGCCAGGTCATATATTGAAGATGGTAACTAGACTTCCTCCACATTATACACCCTTTGCAGATGCTGCTATGCGAGGTAGACAGATGGCGGCCTGGAGCAGAGAAATGTGGTCGTTCATCAACGGGTTGGCCGCCCCAGATCGAGTTCGTCTCTCTGGCTGGGGTCCTCGCGACTCACATCGTTGGTGACTGGAGAGCTCACCTGAGATGGCAGCTCATCGGACACAATGAAAGGAGTGTTGTGGTTGTGCGTTAGAGTTATTTTAATGCCGCGGAGCAATGAAGACCGTAAGGATGCGGTCTTGTTACTGGGCGCTTCTATTCACTTGTAACTTGATTGTGTTTTCAAGATGTGGCTATCTCGATGCTGGCTGGTTTATCATAAATATAGCTGTTCTCACTAGTCTGGTTATCCTCCTCCCCGCATATCTTCACTCTTTTCCTTGATCGTTATGTTAATTTAGGCATTTAGACAGACGCGAGGTGCACTCGTGTATTTTTGAATGTGATGGTAATGATGATGAGGCTACGTCACATTCTAAAGAGGTACGTGAATCGCAGTCATCTCCAACGTATTCCTTGTCGTTACTAGTACTCATCGCACAAACTCTTCTTCATGACCCACTACTCTTCAGCCAGCCAAATGAGAGAGTTGATCTAGAGTGAACGTAAAATAACTGTCTCAACCCTCCAAACAGAATTCGTGCAGTTGATTCTTTTCAATAGCCCTTCTCTATCCCTGTGACATACGTCAGTGACAGTAAAATGGTATTCCTGAGTACCACCTGTGCCAAGAAGACTCTTCTCGTGGGCACATGACAGGTTCCACTGCTTCTCAATCCGGAATTTTCTAATACCGATCGTTATCAGGAAATTTACCCCTCTCCCTGATAAACGCCGTGCGCTCTTGCCGAACCTTCTGATGCGTAATCGTGGTACGCTCGATTTTGACGTCATTTCCCATTTACCATCGTGCAACACATCTGACCATATGGTTATTCTTACCCTCTGGACATTTGTCTCGCTTTCACAGTCCTCCTCTCATCTTCTTGTTGTAGACGACTTTAGCACATTCAAACTCAGCGGATTTTGTACATCCCATCTAGTCTCAATCCTCAAACGCCGAGAATTCACAGCGATGATAATCGATAAGACAGACTGTGTGTATATCAAGATACCTACAAGCACCGTCCATGACTGATATCATTTCTGTTAGATCTTGTCAGTTAAACATGGTTAGTCATAGTTAGTCGTCAGGGAAGAACAAGTCCTCCCACAATTCTTCTGCGGCCGCTCGACGGGGAGCCTCCTTCCACCACCGAGTGGTTGCTAAGTCATTTTGCAGTCCACGATGGGCATCGTCGAATTAGCACTCTAGTTTATTACAGTTAGACCCCCAACCACATCTGCTGGTAGCCGAATTCTCTGTACCCGGTTGTCGAGTTCCTCCCCCTAAACTTGTCTCATCACCTTTCAAATTTACTTTCTGAATCATCAGATTGCCACCATTTTTGAAGGCAACATTTTGTGGCAAACATTCCCAACATACGTTTGAATGCATCAAATATGCACAGTGTGAAGCAGTGTCGTTGTGAAAGTAACTAGTCCTATGCTCTTCCGACATTAACAAGCGAATGGAGAGGCGAACAGTTCTTCAAGATACTGTTGGGCATCTTAGTGCAGTTCGACTTGCACTAGGGAAGTAGCAACATTCACTGTGGACATTTGAGAACCATATGGGATTTTGGTAGTTTCCAATCACACCAGGGCTACAATTTCACTGGCCTTGCTATTGCAGGTCAGTGCAATCACTCATTTCTCAAGGTTCTTCCAGCCCTTTTCACTTTATATCTTCATCTCAATAGACCATCTAGAGAGATTTGCAGCTGTCTCGTCACTATTAAAAGCTTTCGTTAGGTCAAATTCACTCAACATACACTTCCATCCGGTTGCTGAATAAACCCAGTTCAGTGTGCCACAGGAACTTCGTTCATCACAGGCGTGAGAGAGTATCATCCGTGTCAGTATACAAACCCTGAATAAAGTCAATCTCAACGTAGTCCGTAAACTGCCAGAACGAAGACTGAAAGCTCTGGAGTTCTCAGTAGCATGACACTGCCGGAGCGAAATGTCCTGTTACTGTTCACCTACTGTTTAGAACCATGCAGAGTCTATTACGCTTTTTGATCACTTGTTGCGTATTATCCTTCATACCTTGGCCCACCTTGGTCCACGATTAACAAAAGCTGGACGATTAGTAGTTTCGGAGGCGTCAGTGCCTCTCAGGTGCAACGATTTCGGAGGACCACGAGCTTCATCACTACGATCTGATGCGTGCATCTCTGCGATAGTAGACGGAGGGATACTTCGACAAATCAAACGCGTTCATGGGATCGCAAAACTTCGGGCTAATATGATACACAAAATCCGTTTAGTTCACAATAACTGCGTTAGTAAGCGTGCGACCATCAAGCAAGTTGCAGACATACACCGCAAGCTTCTCTCTGATCTCATCCTACACAAGGGGCACGCTCACAGCTACTCATGCTTGGGTTACTGGTCTTCACCAAACAATGTTCGCACTGTCAACCCAAACCTGGTAACAGTGCTCACACACAAGCAGACTCTACCCTGTGTCTACGCGAAACATCGTACGAGAATAGCTATTGTGTCCTCCAGAGTGTACCGGAACACTGAGAACAGCTATTGTGTCATACAGAGTGTATCGCCCGAAAACTAACTAAAACGCATCCGACGTTCAATTTCTTCTAGTAATGGAATTGACCATCAATGATTTTCGACTAACACATGTTCACCGGATTGGACGATCCGTTCTGCTGATCTCACCACTATGAAGACTTAATCCTCAGATATCAGTGTCCACACTTGACTACATTGTCGTCACCGCAAAAGACGTTTGATCCGTGAAGCTGGCGATAGTCATGCAGAAATGACGAGTAGGCACAAATCTATTATCTCAGATGTCCACAATCGTTTAAGCGGTATGTAAACATTAAAGTTGGCCTAATTACAGAAAAACTGCGCGTCCCGAATGATTTTTACTCACAATCATATTCACGTGCCTCCGACTATCTGAGCGATTGGGACTAACACTAATTTTTACACGCGGTTGTGATATGCACGATTTGACCACCGAATGATCAGAACAATGGACATTACACAAAAGTTCTAATATTTTCTGAAAATTGAAAGACCAACACAGAGGAGTTGACTATATACATTGCTCTTTAATCCGAAGTATGAGTTATCCCTTGGATAACAGCTTTATAGCAGATAATGGCTGGTCCAAACATTCCCCGCACTCAACTACTGTGTTTCCAATTGCAAAACAGCAATCAGACGAGACGTGATGAGTTTCACTGAGGATAATCGGAGCCCAGCTGATAAGTGTCAGGCTCCTTAACGAAATATGGCGCCCATATCTTAAGACAGTTTACTCGGTATATTTGTTGCTCTGGGAACTTAAGGATGGGCTTCGGTAAATAAATTCGCCATGTCTTCAATACGTTAGTCACGTGCATACGCAACCTTCATATCATGTAAGTTTAGGAGACGCTTGATTTGAATAATTTTATTAGCATGTCAACAATGCAGACATTCCGTGTGCAAACCGGTCGGGCTTTCACTGGGGATGGCGAAATTTCCACCCACATTGTTTCACACATTCCTCCTTCGTATCAAACCGATTCCCATTTCCCCCACACCCACCGTAAACGAACTGCACGCATTCACCAGTGCGCACGTCATACGCATATTTGGTCTGGCTTTTGTCACACGACCCTCTCTCAGGAGGGAAAGTACATCGTTCTGAAATTGGGAAGGAGACGACATTGCAAAGCTGAATGGTGATGGTTGTGATTAACGTGACTGAACAAAGTGCGTAACAATAATTTGGCTAGTCTCAACGATACTCGACAGAGTTCACAGCACGCAGACTTACGTTGGAGTGGTTCGCCCTGCTGCACCGTCAGAGCAAACAGGATTGCAGCAAACACCACTAGGGTGAATGAACGACTGAGCATTTCTTCTCGTCTCCTAAACTTTGTTCGGTTAGATCATTAAAAATTTCTTCCTTATATAGTCGTTTGCAAAGCCCCATGATTATTCGGTTACATGGTCATCCGGCGGAAGTCGGTCCTCATTAGTGGGTGCTTGCGGCTGACACTTTGAAATGTTTAGCTTTGCTCCGTCACTTGTTTATTCATCTCACCTAATCGCTGGTGGTTGATGTTTTTTTTGTTCGAAAAAATCCGGCCGACTCTGTCCATCGTTGACTGGCTGAATGCTAACTATCCTGATCACATGTACACTGTTCGATTTCCGGACAATCCACTACCGAACGTTCACATCGGGAGCTGCAAAGGTTTACTGGCGCAACGTTTGCCAAAGTAACAATAACGAGACCCTTCGCCATGAGCACTGTTTGCTTTAGTTTACCCTCGCATATTCATTCTGCTGTATGCATGACCAATTCGACATCATTCGTGTTGATGCTGGTTCAGAAAGTCCCCAACAGTTGAAACATTCAATGGGCACGCTCATGTCGAGCGATCCATCGTCTTATGAGCTTGGTGTTCCAGGAATGCGACTTCTGCTACCCATCAGTGTGTGTTCAAAGCAACTCGAGGAATCCGACTCGAATACGACCAGTACAGTTCCAACGTCAACGACGGACATCTACCGAGTAGTACAAAGTCGTCTCCTTGGTGGAGGTTTCTGTTCGTTGGAGTGGGGTCAATTCGGTCCAGTGTAATCTACTCTACGTGAGAGTGTAATCTAGAACTTACAAATTGAGCCTCAGTCAATTTTCACCAAAGAATTCGAGTTCACCCCGATGGTCCAACCAACCACTTCACAAATGCAATCAGGAAACTGGAAACGCACCACACTATTCTGGCCCCAGTCTAGTTCGGTTCACATCCACAAGCACCAAAACGATTATCACCACCATCTCATCTCTCAAATTCTGGAGCTCAACTTACGAGCATTCGGTTGACGGTCCGGTGTGACGAACGCCGTTAGAGCAATTGTCTCATCAGTTTCAGGATAGAGCCTGTGTCAAACATTGTCAATATTCTATGATCTCCATTTCATTAACGAATTTCCTACCCATATGTACGAGGCAATTTCACGTCAGATTGTTCATCCGAAGGGTGGTGTCGAAAACGGTGGCCCCACGAATCAGTCTGACACTCAGTCGGAGACAATACAGCACGTCAAAAAGATTTGCTAATTTGTCACAAATGATGGCATACACGTTATAGAATTGGTCAGTAAGGTGTGGCAACAACTGCATCATATTAGAAGAGAAGGGCGCATTCTACAAACGATCACAAGGGCTACACCGACAAACATGCTCCGTATTGATGTCACAAACGGCGTCGATGAACAGGATGCATTGCTTACATTTCACAACTGAAGAAATCACAGAAAAGAGGTGCATATTGATCAGTGTAATGGAAACCAAGTAATAAATATCGAACCCCTTGAACATTTGCAATCAAACATTCCTTCATTTCAAACTGGCTATCCTATAACATTTGTGGAATCTGAGACTGTGAACTGGGCAGTTTAGAAGAGAGTTTATGTGGCCACGTAACTCACAGTCATTTCGAGGTTGGACAGCACTGAATTTGATAAGAGGATGACTAATACGTGTATTCTATTGACAAGATACCATGCTGAAGAGCTCCCGTCAGTTTGGTCGGCGTTTAGTGCACAACAGCATTATCAGGCTGAAAGTGTCCGCAGCAGACGTAATCGAGATGATGACATCACAAGTTAAGTAGCAATTTCCCACTGAATTCTGGGCTGAGAATACACGCGATCAATCGACCTGATATCTGAACGTCGAACAATTCGAGTATGCAGATGCAAGTTGAAATCAGTGAGAACATCGGTTCCAATTATGGACGCAGACTACCATGGTAGCTTCAGATTTAACTGATATGTAGTTCGGCAGATTTGATAATTTCGAAGAGACCTGATCGCGAATGTCTGGACTTCGACTGGATCTGAACCAGAAAAAAGAAACAACATGCTCAGACACAACGAGTGCTATACTTTCTGGGCTGCTGAGCTACGCAGGAAAATCAGAAATTTTACATCCGGACACAGGTCTAACTGTCTGAACACCTTGGAAATGTTGACGCTTTTCGAAGTCGTACGGAATTCGTTTCTGTATTGCAGAGTTGGGAAAGGGAATCTTTGTAGTCAGCGCAGAACCGTGATCGAGTGAGGACGCCTTCGTTTTATCCTTCTATGTTTTCCATGGGAGTCGCCCCATGTCAGAATCTCCTGATTGGTCCGCAATTTCACATGAATTGAAGTGAACATCTACATATTGAACTTGTGGAGAGACAGTGGGTCGGTTGGAAAGACGGGGACGTCACGTATGGTGGTTCGAGATATGCAGTGGTAGTAGGAACTGTACATAGGCCAACCACAGAGTTAATCTCCCCACAATGTGACACGACAGTGAAGTGATCCAGTAAAATCGTGTTGTAGTCGGAATTGTGTGTAACGTGAGTGTACATGTACCTGGACGATATCTGAAGTGCATCTCAATGAACGGTCACATTCGTCATAAATTTTCTCTTCGTTTCACGATGCCCAGCTGACCAGTTAGCCGTCAGCGTGTGAAATGAACGCCTTCATCTGGAGTGGTGATCGGACATCCGTAATCTGAAGCGGTTTATTTCGTATGGTTTATGGGTGGCACGGAATAGACCCAATTCTCTTGCCTCCAAGTCCACTCATTCATAATCCCATTAAGTAAGAAGGAACAACTTAGAAGAGACGGAAGATAACCATTGATCGTGGGAACAAACGGTAGCTCTAACAGCCAGGTGGAACTGTCTTTCATAGGCACCTAGTAAGGGACTGATGTTGAGCTTACCCGAGGTGTTGATGCAACGGTACAAGCAAGTGAGCCTGATCTAATCGATCCATGTACTCTTGTCGGTGCCCGAATTTTTCAATACGGCAGATTTTGCCGGAAATTTCCAGTGCAATTTATTGATCACTAGTCAGGTATCCAGAATCGTATCCAGGTCGACTGAGTTGGACCGTCAACTGCTGATAGGTCAATCAGAGAAATCCTTTCAAATACGAGATAGTGGGATGACAAGTTCGTTTGGTGATCATCCTTGTTGTGAGCACCTTTCACATAAGGACAGTGAATCATTTCAAACATGGTTCCCATTCAGTGCGTCTAACCCTATACGAGTCCAACTACTCTTCTCATCAAATCACACCATTTCGTCGTCACATAACAAAGTTACATAACAAAGTCACGAGGAAGTTTCTTAACAATTTTCTTATTTCAACAATAGGTTTTGGTACACACCAAATTGTCACACGTTAAAATTCAACAGACAGAACGCATAGACAATTATTCGAAGTTATGATGTGCATGTGAAACTGTTTTGGATGCATCCAGAACGGAGGTTCGTGTAACGTACAGAAATGAATTCCTGTCTCCAAATCGTATCACGTTGGTTACCGTGTTGGATTCGTCAAAAAAGTGCCCGATAATTCCATTGCTGAATTAGCCAACTCGAAATTTAGTATAGGAAACACGCAGCTACAATCTGAAATCGAACAGTCCAACGGGACAATTTCGATACACAAAAATCAATAGCCACCATATACCACGGAAGACGATTGCACTGAAAGAGAACGTGTATGTTTAACAGGATAGAAACGCGTCGAGAGTGAACTGAGAAGCTGTATATCACTTTACTGTTGACGAAGCATACTGAGATCTGGGGCAGTAGTCTTTAAAGAACAAGCTGTTGACTCTCACGCAACTGAGAAGCCTGCAGCGCTTTCAATTTCGCATCTTGTATTTCATCACTCCTGTCACTTTTCTCACATTTGACCTCCCCTCTCGCATATTTCTACAGTCGGTGTTCAAAGCGTCTAACATGAGTAGTACACTTTTCTCGAAGGTCGCCAGTCGTTCGTTCTTTCTCCACACACGTGTTCTCTATGCGCTGAGACTGTTATTCGGT
>QNGE01005882.1:0-11667 GCA_008508345.1 Paragonimus westermani
TTGCAAACGTTTCATCGCCAAACGAGGTGACATCCTCAGTGCGCAAGTGTTTCAGCTGAAACACTGATGATGTCACCTGACTTGGTGATGAAACGTTTGCAACCTAAATGCCGAACTCGGCGATCATATCAACACCAAAACCATCAACCTGAGCTACGAAGAACAACACCGCTGTTCTTAACCATCAGACACTAATGAACTGCCTATGGTGTATACTATGCCGGAAGCGAGCACACTAACACGGCCGACCACTTTGTGCTTCAATTCCGTTTCATTCTCCGGATGCGACTCCTCGAGTTTGTGAATCTACCTGAGCATAGCTTTGGCGGAATACACCATGATCATATATAGTAAACCTTACAAGAAATGGGTTGACTTTTCCACCACAACTGTCACCGGGTTTGGTGGAGTCCAATACACAGGAGGCCAACAAACGGTCAGTGTTGGTTTGAAAACCTCGCCTTCTTTGGGTGAGTTTTGAAATTGCTTCCGCAGCAAGGAAGGGATCGAACTCGAGCGCAGGCTTTGGGGCGTTGTTCTGACTGGGGATGTTAAACGAATGTACTACAAATATAAAACAAGTAGGGGCACATACACTGCTCGGATAAGACAGGACTAAAGAGCTTCCGGACCAAATATGTCCAATCTAGCAGAGAAAGCGTGAAGCCTACCCATACGTTTATCTCCCCACACACTCGTGTAAAACCAGGCATCTCCTGCTTATTCAAGTAAAGTCACGCGGTCTTGACCAGCTGTGAAATCACAGAGGTTCTCAGGTGGTGTTGCGCACAAGCCCATGGGAACGAACACCGTGCACCAGATGGGGATCAACAAGGCACTATTCTGGGTCCCGTACCATATAGGCCTTTCAGTGATGGTTCACTTGCAGTTGTAGACTCTCCCCACCGCCATATGCACACAGCACCAAAATATGGCGGGCAATCTAGCCCAATGTAGACAATTTGTCACTGCAAAACTGATCTGAGCACACTCTGTAGATGGGCCTGGGCTAGCCGGCTTCTCTTCAACAAAAAGAGATCCTAACCCCCTACTTCATTTTCGCCATACACCTTCACCGTGTAGGCGGGAAATAACCCCGCTCTCCCGCAATTTAGAAAGAGCAATTTCAAAAGCATCTCACCTTTATGCGACTCAGTTCACTTTCCACTACTTCAAGATGTAAGGCAATAGGGAATTTCGTTAACTCATAAGTCTTGCGGGGAATTGAACACCAACCTGCGACATCTCATTTCAGACCTCGTTTATCCCTAGGTGAGTCACTGAGCGGTTCAATTCTGTCAGAGAAAAGCCGGCAAGATCGAAATTATGAAACCCAACAAGCAAAATGTTTACACGAGGGTCTCTGTGGAATTCACGATTAATTTCTCTCTGAAGTCTCGTTGGTTGTACCCGATCTAGTGGCACATTATTTACTCGATCTTCCGAGAGCCTGTCCAACCTCTCGGGACACGCAGTCTGCTGGATCACTAACTTTGGCACAATTTGTTAACCAGCTTGGTATAATGTCACAACGATCTCCGATCGAAAGCATATACATAACATCGTTTTCAACCGGAACTCAGGGTAGAAATTCATTTCATATTATTTACTAATACTCTTTTCAGGGATCTCGAGCAGATATAGGTATGGGAGAGTCAGTTTCCTTTCATACCCAAATTCCCGAAGGTTCATTGGAATGAAAGTTATATCGAGTTTAATTAAAATGGCACAACTGATCTTGCTAAAAATGTGTAAAATACGGCATACCCTGATGTGTCTTCCAACATAGTGTTTTCGCACTGAACCCGGTGGCACGTGCTATGAAGGCATGTTCGAGGATGTACAGACGTTTGCTTGCTAAGCAGTC
This sequence comes from Paragonimus westermani, assembly GCA_008508345.1. Classification (NCBI taxonomy): domain Eukaryota; kingdom Metazoa; phylum Platyhelminthes; class Trematoda; order Plagiorchiida; family Troglotrematidae; genus Paragonimus; species Paragonimus westermani. The sequence goes on from QNGE01005882.1 coordinate 1,868, forward strand.
CACATGGATTGAAAAATGCGCATTGGAATGCAGCAAAGCTTCTGTAAATACGTATGATATACGTTCTTACTAATAAAGAACTGAAAATAGTCAGGCAATAAATGTACACATCGGCCCATAATTACGTAGGCTCTGGTCGACATAATCAGGTACGCACATGTACAAACATACAGATAACCTCTACAATTGTCACTGTACAACTCAACGCACCTGAGTTGCTTTCTTCTGTGTAAACACACTTTTATATCGGAAAATTTACAATTATTCGCCCTTAACGTGTACGAAAACTCCCGTATTAATTAATCTGTCAACGTATCTATCCAACATCCAATCAGAAAATTCGACCGTTCAAATGATTTTATTCCGGGTTTGAACGGAATCCGGCTCCCTAGGTATGGAACCTGAGTTCAAAAGTCCCGTCTGGACGACAAACAGCAGTCTCCAGTATGGTTGCAGTAATCAGCTTTTAGTTTTGATAGTAGAACACGGATTTACAGATATACGTCAATGCTGAACAAATCACTCTGTCATTGGCTGGTTTTAACAATAAGTGCAACATGACTTGTAGAATGCACAACAATGAAATTGAATAACGGAAAATATAGTCATAAAACCATTCATTCCTGAGGTTGCATAATGAGGGGACAATAGACCTGTCCCCCGTTACAACGTCTATTATGTAGGGGTCCAGATAGGCGGCTAAGTAAAAACGTTTGTAAAGTACTTACAGAAATGTTGTACTTGGATTCCCTTGATTTGCTTTCAACCGATGAGCAGTAAGGTGGCCTCGTCATGATTGTTTTCCGGATGACCTGCAATGAATGATTTTTGCTTTACTTGCTCGAAAGCACTAAGAATCCTTGGTTTTCCAGGTGACAACTGCGGTTGTATATTTTTTCATGGGAAAGCGATATATCTTGTCTCAGAATTGAATAAGTTCCACCTTTCACGCGTGTAACTTCATTTCACCGTAGTAGCAGAGAGGTTTCTGAAGTATACAGCGCGACTCCTGGGACTTCCCATGCTCAAGACGAAATGCAAGTATCAAAAAATATTCAACGATTTTGCAAGTTATCAACAAAATTCACACTGCTTTTGGACTCATATTATAACAGAAATGTAAGTACACCTACGAGCGTTACAGAGCTGCGTCTAACCATTAAAATTGTGCAGACTGGATAGTGTGGCCTTCGTTTCCACTAAAGGTTACCTACCACAGGGCTCTCTTCTGCCAACACTGCCGAACATGGCAACCGTAGTTCAGGCGGATTCTCAGGACGTCATGCCGGACCGACATGGCGGGCGTGGACATCTGGATGGCAAACATCTTATTTTGTCGAAGAATACGCCCAAGAGAAGGCGAGAACTTTCTTTCCCGCACCTCTGAAGTGCTCTAGATGCAAGATTGGGGAATCTCTCTCCAACGTGCAACGAAGATTGTGAAAATTCTCGAGTTCGTTACCCTTAATCTTAATCGGCTGGCACCATGTGCGGAGGCAACATGATCGGCAGCCAATCCGGGTTGACTTGCTTCATTACAGTGGTTCTGTTTGGACGCCGTACGATTTCAGCCGAATGCTGAAGAATGCGACAAGGTTAACGGGATTAATTTCCGATGGACGCGGTGTCAACAAATTCTGTTACTTGGCCAACTGCAACTAACAGTCACGGATCACCATCAAACAACCTCGGGGTATGAAGACAGAAGATTTACATTCTAGACACTCAATACAGACTGGCTGGGCAATATACCTTCCAGCAGTTGTGCAATTGTTTGGTACAAAGAAACCCCAGAACCGGGTCTTAATGATGGCCCGTGTCTGATAAACTTGGAATTTCTGGGTTGGTACTGTGAGATTTGCAACAAAATTGCTTACAAGTGAACAACCAGGAAACGTACTAAAAACTATTACTGGAGTTTAATGTTGGTTAATCTGTAGAATAACAAAAAACGAAATCGCAATCTTTCAAAGCAGGGCAAATTAGACGCCGCAGCTATAATATTGCAAATGAAAATCAGCATTCTCGTTTGGGAAACGGTGAAGCTAAGAACAGTTTACGGGTTGTCAATAAGATCAGTACTCGGTTGCGACTGACAATTGGTCTCCTGGAATAAAAACGATTTCGCTTGCTTTTTGGTCATATTTTGTCTATTTTAATTGCAAAGCAAAATGCAGTGGCTGCTACCCAAGTAGTAATGAACTTAAGAAAGTAATTATTTAGATTCATCCCAACAAAGCCGATTGGTGGAAGTGAACGTAACCAGTAAGTAGGGGTTACACCGAGCGCTGGCGATCGGACAACTGAATGAAATAATAACACGGGGAAACGGAAAGTAAGTTCCGTTGGTGAGAACATTCTGAAAGTACGTCCGTTCACTTTGCTGCATTCTTTAGACTTTCATAGAGGCTGCATGGCGTTCATACGGAAATACACTAGCCAAGCCACTCGTCTACCGGTTGAAGTAACATTTCTCATCTAGTTACCACAGGACACACATGTGTTTAGTAATAGTGGCGTATGCGTTATCCATTCTCTCACCTTCTCATATGGATCGTAGATGAAACAGCCACGTGATAACGTCAGGTGTAATCACTTTTGAGAACGACATTTCATCCACCGGTATGCACATGGAACATTGGAGCGGAAACTGTGTGAGTACGTAATTCGGATAGATGACTAACCCGCAGAGGAGGCAGCATAGCTTTGGAGTTTAGTTAGTTCGGCATCCAGTAGGACACAACGCGACTGTAACGTGGTGGAGAATTGCAACTTCGTGTGGCTCGCAAACCACAAAGAATTGAGCGTTCTTGTGAGAAGGGATTAGATATTTCACAATGAAAATTCCATTGGGAATATTTTTACGAAGACTAACGTGACGATTTTTTAGAGACAAGTACTCTTCAGAAAACGTAAGAATGTTAGCGATTATTCAGCGTAACTGATATTTCTCATTACGCCATGAATATTACACTCATTAAACGCGGTATATATGCCCCGAAATAGGGGTTTCACTATTTTACGAAGGGCTGAAAAGTATCATTTCGCGCCCAAACCATCGTTTCGAGCTAGGTTGGACCTTGAGGAACCAGGCCAAAGGAATACACGATCACTGATGTTGCAAAAGTTCATACGAAAATGATGGATCATACACAGATCCACATGGATGAGAGTTACAACGAATTAACTGAAAACTTTGTGAGAGCCCAATATTGGTGGTAGCATTTTACAGCGAATGTTTATTTGCACTGTTGAAGAAGAAACAGATTAAGCAGGTTTTCAGATTGATATTTGTTGTGTAAACCTGACATTGTAGACCTAGCCATTGTCCACACTAATGTTTCTAGTGAAATGCAATGCAAACGTAGTACGACCGAGAATTATAACTTAAGTGGCAACAATTTAAACATACAGAATTTAGAGTTTATACACGGTAGCCGCGTCGTTCTAGCGGAGGCATTTCCACAGCTCGAATCTATATTGAAGTCTGATGACATGATTCTACGTAAAAACGTGTGAACATTTTATATCTACAGAATTGAGGGAGCAGATGATCTTTGGATACAATCGATTTTCCATTATAACATATTTTCATAGGCAGCATGCTGAAAGCTTCATCTGAGCTGCATATTTCAACATATGAAGAGAAGTCTAAAAACCATCTCCCTGCCGAAATATTTACTGCCAAAGCTGCCTCGACCTTGGAGCACCGTGCTGGCAAACCGCGAAATTGTCGTCTTTTGGTGATCGACACTGATGCGATAGAGAATTACACTGGATCCGGCGCAGATCATCATACAAGTTGTAGCCGTGACGGCATTCACGTTTCTCGTATTATTTCAACTGACTCTGCCTTCCATCTATGTGGTAGTTTATTCATCCACAACGTAGGTAATGGTTCGTCGGTAAGCTGTCTGTAGAGCACGTTGCGCCGATTAACGAAAATAGTTAACCAATCATATGCCCCATTTTGACCGTGATGTATAGTGTGGTTTCCGCTGTTCTTGAATGATCGCATCGCATATCTGAAATTTAAAACTGAGTGAAGTGAAAAATATTGCTGAAAAACTTCAGAAAACAGAGGTTAGCGCAGCCTGCAAATCACACTGGCTCACATGGCTACCAAGGACGTTTGTTTTGATGGTTTTTACTTAAACACTGGCGATCTTTTGACCGTGGCAGTACTCGCACCAACGACAAAAAATAGTTGTCGAAGAAGATATTCCTGCTGTAAATTAATCTTCACACTGCCTCTCCTGACTTTAATCTGTCGACAGACGTGTTATTGGGGCCGCTGTTGAGGCACGATACGAAAGGTCGTCATGCAATCTGATCACGCGAAATGAAGCCGCATACAGTAAACGAAAAGTTTGCCGGAAATCGACGATACGAATTGAAAGATGAAAACAGTATGACGCGAAGGAATAGATTTATTATGGGTTAAATTCTTCTCGGGGAGATCGTTCGATGTCGTCTCACGCCTTGAGCCAAACATGCCCAGCAATCAGCAATTACGATGGATCCAGTTGCAAGTAAAGTTACTAACTCTCCCGATTAAGCGAGCAGTAACGACGTGCAGGTCGGTTATCAACGTGTCCCGGATATCCAACCAGACCAGCGACAATACTTCGTGCTCCGAAGAGCTATTGCTAGCAGGCTGTAATTCCTAGTTGCCGGTGAAACCGTGTGACGAATCCGTTAGCTGCTTGGCGGCAGACTTTGAGACGGATTCAACTATGCCCTAGTGATCCGGGAGGTTAAACGGAGACCAACTCTAAACCTGACTCGCGTTCGGCCGTCACCACAGAGCACAACTAATCTGGGTGAATAAAGTTCCAAAAATGCTCGTGTGTTGGGTTGTGATAGACAGTTTGGAGACGGTTTCTATTCTGGCTAATGTGTAAATCAGTCTACTCGTGTGCACATATACATGTGCCCGTTGGACGGCGGCAATAGTCCGAAAAAACAAACTGCACATGTGGGAAACGCACATCAGCGGCCGCAAAAATATCCAACGCAGCACACACGTGGCGATAGATTTCAGACCGTTGGCTGTGCATGCACGGATATGTCCAGGTGTGGGTAGTGCGACTGATATTACGCGTCACCATGCGCTCGGTGAATGTCTTGGTTGTTGAATGTGTGCCCTAGTGAGATATTTTGTACAACTTTTCTAGGCTTGGGCGGCGGAAAGCTAGCGGAATAGCCGGGTGAGGGATATTTCGTTACACCACGAATTATCAATACCACAAACTGATGCATGGGACCATGAGCGACAGAATCATTTCCTTTGAGATCGTTGACCCATGCCCCCGCGATCGCTGCGAGATTGATTGGGCTATCCGCTGTGTTCAACAACTCATAAGAGAGCATCGACAGTTGAGTCTAAAACACCTGACGTCTCATGATCTAAGCGATGGATTGGGCGCGCGTTTCGAAACCAAAATCACCCTCTGCTAACACAAGTAGGCATAAACAACACAAAACCCAATATGCTCTACATTGATCGGCGCGAGAGTGCGTTAAATGTGAAGTACGTTTCTGACACACAGAAGCCTAAACTACCCTAAATGTGTGACTCAAAATTAATCCCACCGGTCCATGTTCTCCACTGTGAAGTATCTCCAGCCAGCACATTGGACTATCATGGGACGGTCAACCGTCCTCTAAGTGTTCTTATGTGTCCCGCGGGACGGTCATATAAACGAATGCTTTGAAGCATATCCACTTGTTCACATGTTAAATAATTATGTAATTTTAAGTGTAACGCATAATACAAGAAAATGGCATACATTAGTTTTCCCCAGATATTTGTTTGTTTCCGTCAAAGATGGTTAGTCCATTGCTCGCTAATTTCCAAACCGTGCCATGGATAAACCCCGTGGTTTCTCGCAATCTAACATCGTATTGCGAGGATGTACAATATGAGGTACATTCATGAGCCGGACATAAGCAAGACAATATGTGGGGGACATTATGTCCATTTCGGTTTGAATAACGTCCCTGGTAGTGCATACCGAAATCACGAGCAGTGTGATGCTGTGAAGCTGCAGATTCATGTCGATGAAGTCAGTTTGTTTGAAAGCTCACGTGCACAACTGTGGCCAATCCTTGGTCGTTTAGCTAGCCCGGAAACAGACATGTTAATCTTGGATGTATTCAGTGGTGAGACAAAGCCTGGGAACGTGTCAGAATATTTTCAGGATCTTATCAATGAAATGCTGCGCCTGCAACTGCACGGATATTGCCACGCTAGCAGCGGTAATCGCTGCGTAATTCAGTTTGATTGCCTGATTGCTGATGCACTGTCAAGAGCATTCATCCGCCAGGTGATACAGAATTCCGGTGCCTACATGGGTGGAGGTGTAACTTTAACCCACAATGATTGCGCACGCGAGTCTGACGACATTTTTCGTTCCCGTCCGTAACCAGAACATGACATTGGCGTGTCACCATTCAAAGCTCTACCGATCGATATGGCACACTCTTTTCCGCTTGAATATACGTATTTGGTGTACCTTGGTGCCATGAAGAAGTTGGTCAATCTGTGGTGTTCCGGAAGCAGTCTGAAGAATATTCAATTGTCGTCCGCTGCCATCTGCCAGGTAAACCAACGAATCCATGAAAACAGACGAGCAATAGTTTGTGAGTTCCAGTGAAAGTGTCGTACGTGAGAAGATGCGGATAAGTGGAAAGTATCGAAATTCCGGCAGTTTCTTTCGTACTTGGTCCCATTTGTCGTGGTGGAAATCTCAGACCAGAAGAAATATGAAAATTTTCTAAATTTGTCCACTTACATATTCGTTCTGAGCAACCGAGAGTTGGCGATGTATTATTATATCCCTCGTTAAGAGGATGATAGCGAGAGCCTTGGATAAATTTGCCGCTTTGTACGGAAAGGAGGAGATACTGTGTAACATTCACTGTTCAACACATATATGCGAAGGCGTTCGCAGACGTTACTTTCCGACGGGTTTTTAACATTCCCGTTCGAATCGCATATACCCCGTCCAACCTGGTCCGCTTTGCAGCTGTTCCGCAAAATTGCTGAAAGACATGACTGTGATTTTCAGGAGAACAACCAACATCGCATGATGTGTTGTGTGTCCTTGTCCTCTGTCGCCGTGCAACCAAACTGAGGGTGTTGCACTTGGCGGTACATTTTACTCAGATAAGCCACCTAACAGCTGCGCAATAGTGAACGGTGCGCCAGCTGCCATAGAACTCATCCATGGCGAACGAATTCTGCTAAGGTGCTATGCCCAAGTTGAAGCTTTCCTCGAAAAATATATTCCCCTCGTGGATTTGAACATCTTCAAATGTTGCAATCCATCGTCCACTACCTTTTTGAAAACCACTGCGAACATTCAGTGCGTGTCTACGTTTACAATTGAGGGACTACTTAATTGTTTACCCCATTTTGCACATAATGAAACCTTGACTTACAGTTCATTCTTCGCTTACATTACAAGCATCACAATTAAAACGACCATTGTTTTCATATGTACCTAGTTAGTCAGTTGGAGGTGGGATCTGTCGCTACTGCCTACCGGTCATGGTTCACCTCTCATAATAAATTGCGTTGGCCACGACTGGGGTCGAAGCAAATACGTCGATTGCTATCGGAGCCTCTGCCGGCACCACCATCGGCAAAGAAGTACACCGTGAAAGTTCTGAGGAGCACGGGTAACTTTTACTCACACTCACTCTCCTTTCTAGACGACCTTACAACTGCTATGCGTTTGGAAAGCATTTTGGGAGAACTGTCCAAGTTGCCATCCTCTGATGGCACAGTTAACATGAAAGACAATGAAAAGCGCATCATGTAAGTGCTACACGTTTTCTGGTCACCTTGTCCAGTAAGCGAATTTTTAGGCCAGTTTTTACGACCGATGAATGCAGTGTACATAAAAGAAAGGCGCACAATGTGTACGTGGATTATTCACCCCTACCTCCGCCATCGCAATGCATGGTCGCTGCAGCGGTCACTATAAGTCCGCCGACCAGCCTTGCGTTCTTCTCAAACAGCCCTGTTGCTTTCAGCCTTACAGTATATTTCTTATTTTACATTTCGTCATGCAGCTCCCTGGTGAAAAGCCTTGTGAAACCTCACGTGTGACATCCCTGCACTTCTTGTGACCATAAAAGACAAGATGGACTCATCGCATGATAAGCCTTTCGGATGTTGAATAGCTGACCAAAAAGATGAGTTTCAGAAGGTCGTCCATTCGAACGTGCGTATGGGAGAATAGATTCATTCCACGAGGCTGAAACTGAACGGTCTACTGGTTGCGCTAGCCGAAAGTCCTCCCAAAGGTTCTGGCGACTTCCCAATTAAATTTCCAATGAACTCTGTTCAGGACGTTCAAATTCTGAACAAACAATTGGAGGGCCATGATTTGTACCTACAGATGGTAACCTTTAACAACTCCTGTCTAACACTTAATTAGACCGATTACGTGAACAAAATCGGCAGAAGAACGATAGAAAACTGCGCACGCAACATAAAGGTTACACTAGTAACGGACAACAAGTTCTCCTTTGCGCCTACGCCCCTGTCGCAGATGATCGTGGTCAAAATTGTTTATACGCTAACAGCTACAATCCATAAGATGCCACTATGCGACAGAAAGTTCCCTGTTCGTTACACACGGCTGTCAAAGAGAAGCTACAATGATGGATCCAGAAAGTTATGGAAAGATACGATCGGCTGCCTAAGAGCAAATCACACGGCTCACGGATCAACTAAATGAGAACATGGACTACCCTTGATCGTCTGATTGTATATTTTGCTGTACAACTATGTATTATATTTTTCTTACAGTCACTGCAGTATTTTTGTGGGCGTCAGACGCCTTTTGATTATTTCGTGATTGCTGGAGGGTAGAGATAATGGTGGGAACGCCGAGTTACCTGTAAGAAGCGTAATCGTTAAATAACGTGCGGAATTGGTAAAAAGCAGTACTCCATGTGCTAGGCAAAATGTTTCCACGACCGTCCTATGGGTGATCTGGAAATGTTCAGTTAGAACGCCAATAGGACACCCACAGGACACTCACAGGACACTCATGAAACACTCATGGGACGGTCGTGCTGACTGGGATCCCTAAAACCATGTAAATTATGCCGGATTGCCGTAAAATTCCCCTAAAACTGCGTAAGCTAGCCAATTCTGCTGTAAACCGTACATCTCAACGTCGCAACAAGAAACATTACGTACGGAAACGGTCTTACAGCACAGTAAACCAATATCAAGTGGGATGTCGTATGCTGGCTGAACAGCGGGATATGGAGTACGCCCAAAATGAGCACAGAAGTCACGGCGAACGAGGTGAAAAATGTAATCACAAAGGAGGATTACAACAAGGATGGACGATGAGAAAATTGAAGGTCCTCTGGCATTTCACCGCTCTATAAAGAAAAGAGGAGTAGATCTCAGTAAAGCAATATACGAAAGGCGATCAACATTGATGATTGCCACCAACGTGGCAGCGAAACAGAACTTCGAGTATACGGTTAGAAATGTTCACACCAGGTTGACAAGTTGGCTCAAACACACCTCAAGGTGATGCTTGATGTGATATATATACTGGATATGTATTTAGGCTCTATACATATATTTGCAATGTAATATAATATGATTATTATTATTCGATCTTCGGAGTTCACAGTTAACATAGCGCGCGAACTGTTCCACATTCATTACCACCTGCTTTGTTCCGCCCGACCAAACTAATCGATTGACATGTGTTAACACTTGCTGAGTCATGCACATGATTGGTTGCTTTGTCATACGCTTT
>QNGE01005882.1:15375-26508 GCA_008508345.1 Paragonimus westermani
TAACATAGCGGGGGAACTGTTTCACATTCATTACCACCTGCTTTGTTCCGCCCGACCAAACTAATCGATTGACATGTGTTAACACTTGCTGAGTCATGCACATGATTGGTTGCTTTGTCATACGCTTTTGTGTAACTACAATCGTTTACCGCGGCCGGAAGGCCACTGCTTGTGCGTTGGTTCATGCACACGCTTGTTCACTTTCGCGCTTGCGACTGTCAATACAGTACTCGTTTTCCCAGCGTCGTTTTACCGCACCAGTAAACACAACAACAGTCACCGTTATGCTCAAAAGCATTTGTTACGCATACGTAAGCGCCAGAATGCACGGTGCTGTTGTCTACATGTACTCAACGCAAATCATTCACCTCATTTTCACAAATATCAACGTGGTACATGGTGACATGTCTGTATAACCTGCTTCTTCTCTTTTTGTTCTTCCGACTTCTCTTCTGTCTCGAGTGTTGTAAAACCACTTGCTCATAACTTCTCTCTGAGTCTCTGAGTAGAGAGGCTTCGATAGTAGCACTTTTGAGTTCACTATAGACTTTCATGAAGTTTACACCCACCTTAGATAGCCTGTCGCAACGTGGAATCATTGAATGGTATCTTCTCCTTCTTATAAGCATATGTCATGTGCAACGCCAATTCGGTTCCTATGGCTTTCCACAAGCACCGACAAACAAGTGGCTGTGCGGAGGGGGCACTCAACCCATGCAGGTAATCCATCTAGAACAGTAAGTATAGTTCAAATTAATCTACCACAACCTTCCTGTTTGGCTGGTTTTTTTAATTCAGACTCCAGTTCCCTGAACCGTGCAACGGTCTGGACGTGAAACAAGTGAGCACGTATTTCACGCTCATCTTGTCCACTGGATAAGCCTGCGATCATTCGACAACTGTCTTCATGTTCTTTTATGAACGCCAATCCTTCCATATGATTTAGGGTCAACATTATGTTGGTCTGTTGCCTCAGCAGTGCGATCGAAAATTCCTTCGGAACAGGAACAGTTGTATCCACAAACGAGCTGGAGGCAGACAGTGGAAAGACAACCTTTGGGAATTGCGGTAATAAAAGAGTGAAGGGGCGGACAATTGGGTGGGAGGCTGAGGTTGAAAAGTGTCCCATCTGTGAGGATGTCACAGATAGAGACATTTCAGTAAAACGTACGATGGGAGACATTGTCTTGGGAGTGAAAACATAAGGGGCAGCCGGTGTAGAAGAGCAAATGACACCTGAAGAAGACAGTGGTGTGGGAGGTCTGGAAGATGTGACCTGGGAGGAAGTTGAAGGAGACGGTCTGGAATTATGAACAGTCGAGATGGGCTGAGGAAGTCGGCTGGAATCAACTCGACCACTGCACAGAGCAAACGTTGCACATTCGGTTTTAAGTTGCTGCTGTGCAAGGGGCATCGGATCCTTCAGATGATGACAACGATAACAGTCGTTTGGGGGCTTGCCACATATTTAGTTTGAAACACAAACACAAGAATTGCCTGATGCGTAGGAATAGCCCAGGTCTGATGTACACTCTGCCTTGCGACAAAAACGGCTCTAACAGACGGCCTAAGGTAGGCCATAATGTGTACTTTCTCGATTTGGTCAGTGATAGACCATCAGTATTCAATTGTTTTGCAGTGGCGTCGACGGCTCGCAACTAACGACATGCCAAAGTTTGTGCAATGCCATTAACCAGAACCAAAATTTGCATACTTACTAGGATGCACGTCAAGTATCAACGAAGTTCGCGGGATTTGCATCAGTGTTCTTGCATCCGACGGCAGTTCAGTCAGTTTTTCCCTAAGAACTTGCAACTTCCGACTGACTTGCTCTCCGGAAGCATTACTTGAAACGACCCAATCTCGAAGCTGGTCGACAAGGTTGTTCGACAATACGGACTGGGCATCCCCAGCACCAAGGGTATCCTCCAAAGAATGCACACTGTTCTGTTTGCTTGAGAACATCTGACATTATCGGTTACATAAAGAAAGCATTTACAAACACCTTCTAACAAACCGGGTGTATGGCACTCAATAAGCTCCAGCTCCGCGTTTGAAATGCTAGCACGTAAACTTTCCAAAGCACGGCATACGTGACGATAAATAACGGAATGAATTGTAGCGGCCTGGAGATTACACCGGCCTGCCTGCGGTGTGATGTGTAAAATAGTTTCAAAACTCATAGTTGCATATTCGACCTAGGCTATTAAGAAAGCTCGCACGATGCATGCTGTCCGATTGTTTGTCTGCATGTCTCGTGACGGTGGCGCGAACCAAAATGACACAGGTGCCAGATTCTTCCGGCTTGTTCGCTCGTCGACGGCCGGTTTCTAGCCTCTCTAGCTAATTCGCATGTCGGTGCCGTTTACAGCGCCATCAGAGACCACTAGTACATTTCGTCGTATAAAGATTTGGTCTCTCTCCTCAACGGTCTTTTGATTTTCGCGTCCGATAGTTGCGTACCTAGGGATAATTGACTCAGTGCGTCAAGCGCTAAAGACTGATTATTAATTCCACACCCCACTGAGAGCAATATACATTCGTTGATATGGACCCACATTTTGTACAGATTGCTGTTTTTCACATATCTTCAAACGAGGCAACGAAATGGTAGCGAGCGTAGAAACTTGACAAGAGAAACCGGATGAAATTCGAATATGACGAAACTGAACGCGTTGTGCCTTGAGGTCTAGCTAAGCAAAAACACCTATGGGTACAGTGAGTCGTTTCGTATATGTAATAGCTATCCTTCGCGGTTCTTCTATGTACACATTCATGGAGACAAGTTATGATAGCTAACTTGATCCCGTAGCATTTTATTCACTTTCATTCTTGCTGCTTCCTCACTGGCCATAAAAACGCAGCCATATTCCATTCCAAGATTGACGTTCTTCATCCCTAAACTTCACATTTGTCAAACGCCGAGCATATTTCATCCCGAAGGCACCGTGAGTTATCCCTAAATAATCCCTAGTGTGTGCTAGCAGACGATCGACCTTCAAGATCCGCTGGTGCCAAAACCACAATATCAAGCTCTGAAGTCAATATTGATTGTCCTAAAGGCAAAGGCTTTAGGTCTAGAAGTTAGGCAGGCTCTTCAAATGTTACCACCGTTGAAGGGAATGAAGATAAACTTTGGGTTCCGACCTCTCAAACGGGAAAATTTTCTGTTCCTGTAGATAGTGTATAGCGGATTTATTTGGCAACGTATCCATGCTGGAAGCAGAGCTTGCTCAATTACGGGCAAGTTGTGCTGTACTTCATCCCCTAAAAGAGAATATCTCCTCTTAATACCACATCTTTAAAGTACCTGAAGGTCCCAGAATAGATAATATTCGGGGTGCAAGCATGTTCCTCCGAACATTGGTCACAGAAATCACGAAACAGATTCACTGCTTAAACAACGCCATCGTATTTAATGTGCCAGATCGGCATTAAAGAGATGCTATCGAAGGTTACTAAAACATACCCAACATCATGTACCTGCATCCGTCTTCGTAATAAGGCGCAAAAGTTCTGCTGCCCGCTATCATTCAAGTTCCGGAGCGAAGCGATTGCAATACATTTCATACAGTGCCAAGACTTTATTGAGTCCCAACCCTCGCTTACGGTGGTGAAAGTTATGGAGGACAGAACGTCCATTGAAAGAGAATGTCAAAAACTCTTACTGGGCATGATAATCGTCTCTGAACATGTGATCCAGGACGCAACGAAAGAGTGCACAACGATATCCAAAGATGATGAATTGGGTTCTAAAGATCGCACAGCTTCGCTTTGTTGCAGCACACCTGAATGTACTAACGATCCTACCGGCAATGCTGACGCCACCAGAGAGGATAAATTCGCCGGCCTGACTGATCTGACAACTGATCCTGACAGTTCCAACAGCGTGCCGGACGTAGGGGGTGTTAGTCGAGCAATCAACCGACAAACGAGGGTGTGCGGGTGACTGTGCTCATTCTGAAATCAATGTAGCGTCTAGACCTCAACATATCTGCGTGGAAACCGGCCCAAATAAGGTGAGACATCTGCAGTCTATTAGTCAAAGAGCCATCGGTGTCTCAAACTTGAACCAGTCCCGTGGGAAAACCACAAATTGACCACCAGCAGGGTATGCGTGGCAATAAAATTTCTTCAGATCACTGCACTTTGGGCAGCTCAGGGTTCCTTTATTGACACCGCAAGAGAATAAACAAGCAAGAAATCGCAAAATCCGTACCAAGCGAGTATGAAAACGCACTTATTACCAACCCCTAACTCCTGGCCTCTGCCTAGTAATAGCAATCTCTTGCCTGACGCATCCTTTCATGTAAGGCTAAGCCAGAGCCCCCTGAAGTTGTTTACTCTACCTTCAACACCCCTCTCAATATAGACAGCTCCCACACTTCGAATGCTTTCCTAGACGCAACCCGTGATCTCCTTGTTGACAACGTGCATGTAGTCATGACCAACTCACCTCACTTTCACCCTTTTTCTGCGGGAAATACCTTTCAAACCTCTCCTACTAACTTCGCCACCATACCTTACTGGCACTTTTCTAACACATCTTGTCATGGAATCAAACGCGAGTGAAACCTAATCATCCTTTAATGAGCTCATTCGAAGGAGATGAGATCAAGTAATTTCACTACAGTCTTTGATTCACAATGACCCTTTTGTTTCAGACATCTTTGAATGTCTACAAGTGATACCGAATAAGGAAAATGCACTAGGTGCATTGCTTTATAATGCACTCTCATTAATCAATAGGATGCATATTTTTCAGATTTTTTTCTCATAAAACCCTATATCATTCTAATCACTGAAGCTTGGTGCGCCCATGAGACTCCAGACACACAACTATACCTTACAGTTTATCACATGTCCCGCAGAAATCGTGATGTAGGACGAGGTCGAAGGTGTTTAATTCACCTAGGGGAGCAATATTCTGCAACCGTACTTAATGGGCCTTGTCTTGAAGTGATGGACAACTCATTGTGGCTTTTAGTGTCGACTTGATCCTGTGAATTACTCCTAGGATGCGTCTACAGACCGTCTGACGCCACCTGTTACCAGATGACGAACCTCACTGATGGACCGAACTATGTATCAACCTTGATGACGCAGTACAAAATAATTCGCGGAGACTTCCGCTTGCCCAACATCTCCTGGACCTCTTTCACAGCCCCCGCAAATCAGGCTAAGTTCCTCGCATGTGTCCAAATAAACTGGTGGTGTCAACATGTTTTAGCACCTACTAGAAAAGACCGCACTTTAGATCTCAACTTTACATCAGGCATCTCATCTGCTACTGCGTCCATCTTGGAACAACTTCCAGGAAGTGTTCACAACTTAGTCAACTTCATGTTCAACCATGAAGCTGTAAAAAATCGCCCGTCATACGTTACTGCTAAACTAAAGTTGCCGACTGGAACGTGTTCACCACAATGCTGAGATCGCCGGAGTGGAACACA
This sequence comes from Paragonimus westermani, assembly GCA_008508345.1. Lineage (NCBI taxonomy): Eukaryota > Metazoa > Platyhelminthes > Trematoda > Plagiorchiida > Troglotrematidae > Paragonimus > Paragonimus westermani. The sequence goes on from QNGE01005882.1 coordinate 20,829, forward strand.
TTTTTTACCTCTGTTTAATATTTTCTCAACCGAAGAATTTAATGAAACTTCTGGTGTTGTGTGAACATCTCAGCCCCGCAAAGAACAAAACTCCGTAATGTGGATGGTAACGGTATAATTCTCACTCAAAACGAACAAGGTAAGCTCAAAATTCCTAAATCACAGTATCGGAAAACACGCGACTTCTCTCTTATCATGCAAATGCATAAAATGTTTGACGCTATTGAATAAAAAACTAAAATGCTCCACATAAGTGAAGAAAAACGTGCGCTCAACTGCACAGATAAGAACTTGGAGTTGATGAGACGCAAAAACTATGGGAGAGACCGTGGCATCTCAGCAGCGACACTACAGGACAAAACTACCGTAGATGGTCTTGTTACGATCCGTGAGGTCTTTAATTCACATTTTGCTGTTTTTTCAACACTGAATGGCACATATTACCTCCACCTCTTAGGTTTTATCCCTGTGGATGCAGGCCCCATACGCTCTCAAGTAAATATTATGGAAACTTTTTATCTGATTAGTCCTGATAGCATTCACGCCGTTGCTCTAAAACACGGAGGAAAAGACATCCCTCTACTTCTGCTTGATATACACTTTGTCTAACATCAGGTTCCTTCCCTCTTCACGGAAAAACTTCTACAAAAGTAGCCCGTGACAAGACGCCGACAATTGTCGTCCCAATAACCATACTTCAGTTTGTTATAAGACGTTAGGAAGGATAGTAAAAGGTCGCGTGATCGAATGCTTGTTATCACGAAATATTATAAGCCACGCCCAGCATGAGTTTCTTACCAAGCGTTCTTGAATGACGTGCCAACTGAAATTTCTTAACCATGTGACATTATCTACTAACGCCAGGGAAGCGATTATCATTATACTGCTGGACGTGGTGAAGGCTTTCGATCGTGTGCCCCATAGGCGTCTTCTGGTCAAAATACCATCCTTTAGTATACGTGATCCATTGCTTAGTTGTTTCTCTCTATACCTCACGTTCCACACACAAACAGTGAAAATAGGAGACAACAGCTTAACGCCCAGACCGGTCACTAGTGAGATGATGTAGGAAGTGTTTTGAGACCGTTACTTTTTCTCATATATGTAAGCGGTATATATGAAGTTACAAAGCGTGGCAAACTATTTCTATTCGCCGATGATATCAAACATTTTACACTGTTCCTCCTGGTACCTTCAATCCACGTCAATCTTGGCTGATGAACTCTTCAGCCATTAAATCCATATTCGTTGCGCATGTACCAGATGGCTCTATAAAGCCGGACGGTCACAGCATATCAACCGCCAACTCAGTACTTGACCTAGGTATACGCTACTGAAACTCATTCAATTTTGCAGAAAGTACATCTTTCCTAGTTGCCAAAACTAGACGGACGAAAAGTTACAGTAAATGTTCATTCCTCCTACCTGCTGCATGAATGCACCTTTATAAACTATGCATATCACCCGGTTTAACTACTGCACGTTCATATATAGCCACCTGCAAAAGTCTGATAGGATAACTCTGGAAAGCCTCCAACGTGCATTCACGTAAAGCTTATCGGGATATCCATCTTCTCTGAGCTACAAAGAACGCTGTCGGACGATTCAACTCGATCCACTTTGGTTACAGCGACTCAAGCTTAACATTTCACTCATGTATAATTTGGTCTATGGCAGTAAATTCACCATCAGCTTCGCGACTAGCTTACAACACAGGCTGAAGTACTACGCAGGTCCAAACATAGCCTCAGGAACAAGGACTTCACCTTAGCAGCTCTTAGATCCCGGAAAAAACTGCGTTCAAAATTTTTCCTAGTATAATATTTCTACATTTGGAACAAACTGTCGTATGCAACTAGAGCCAGAAAGAATATACATCAATTCAAACGAGACTCAGAAACTTTCTTAACAATAACGAACGTCACGTCCGTTTTCAAGCTCTGCCTGTCTGAGGACGATATCTTTGAAAACAAACCTAATAACATCTGAGGGGAAACCCTCTATGTTGCGTGATGTTACGTCACGCACCCGTCAGACCGATCAAAACTATCATTCTCAGGATAGATCTTGTATACAGTTATGCCATTAGACTTGCTTGTGAACAAGAAAACATGTCCATATTCAACACGTACAGGAGTCAGTATACATATGCCCGTCAGTACTAACCCAATCACCCCGGTACGCTCCTACTCCATACCTACTTATAGCTTGTGTATGTTACAAATCACTATGCAAAAGTTAAGCGTGCGGAAACTGTTTGGAAGAAAGAAACTCAACCTGTTCGCCTCATGGCTACGTGAAAACCTTACGTTGCAACTCTTCCCCTCCCTCCTCCTGGTAGACCACCTGGAAACCTCTCGGTGTTGTCGAACATCCTGCTCATTCTATGTACCGGCCGTACATAGGAAATCGACATCTAAAATAGGCAGCAATCATATCCCAGGAAAAGCTAATAATCGACCTCCCTTAGCGTTATTTGATAACAACTGTTTATATGTGGTGTATATATTTATCAATTAAAACAAGGTTTTTAAGGTTATATAAAAGGTTATGCCAGGAAATCATATTATCCATTGTTTGCCGTAGCTCACATAGTCAACTTACGCTCTTCCGCTTATCACGTGATTTCGCCTTTCATTCTCAATTTCACCATTATGTCTCATGCGAGAAAACATTCCATCCCACCGGACACTCAAAATCCCGTAATGGTTGAGCGTTCCCCAAGATCCACAAAATTCTTTGGAATTTGAGCAAAGAATGAAGTCCATTCGAGAGGTCCATCCGCTCCCCCGTAAAAGAATGTGATTTCCCACCACACTCCAACCTGAAAAACTATTCTACACACTTTCCTGGGATAAGCTATATGAAATAACAGCAAAATTCCTCGCCAGTACACAAACTCCATCGGGAATGCGTTTAATTTCGTACACGAAAAACTGGAGAAATCCGATGGAATGAATGTGACTTGAAGTCTTAGTAACATAGTACAAATGATGAAGTCAGATCTAAAAAACATCATATATCATAGCATTGGACATATCGTAGTGTTTAAATGGTACATTATCGGTAATTCATTTCCATACGTTGAATCAGCATGGCAGTGAACGATGAGAGCACCTTTAGAGGGATATTCAAGTTGAAGCACCAGAAGTTTGAAGACTATGTTGAAGACTTACACAGGTTTCAACGGGAAACTTGTACAAGCTTTTTCATTAACACTCCGCAGGCAACTGCAAGTGCTAATAAGCATAGAGAGGTAGACCTGCCGTCAGGCTGCCCGTATGAGAGTGCGGTGTACAAATACGTACACTGTACACGGCGAACGAAGCCCTCCAAACAGTAATGCTTATTCACTCAACTGTTACGATAACTTACAGTTTTGCAAATTACAGATGTCAAGCCTCCTGGGTCATACATTATCGCACCGATGGATATCAGACCGAGAAGACAAACCCGGTGCACTTACACGACTTTCAGGTGAGTAAACCGAATAGACGTCTGGCTGTTGATGCTGAACTGCATGTACGTGAGATGATGAGCCATTTTAAGAGTGCTCGTGAAGTGAGGACGTATGTGAACAGGAAGTATGGGATTGGAATGCGTCGGCACGATTTCTTTAATCTACGCACGAGGTGCAGCAAATTAGATGGTCGCAACGAAATTGTAAAGTTGCGAGATTTACCGGAAGTGGAAGGCGGCTATAGGTTTCTACTGCGGGATAAAGTGTTAAGGTTCGTCATGTTTGTACCAAAAGGTACGTTCCAACTGTGTCCGAGGCATGGAGATGCCGTTCTAGGAGATGGCAATCATCAGTTAAATTATGGCGGCTTTATACTATGGCATGCCGTGTTGGTAGACGTAACTGGAGTTGGGGTAACGTTCTTTTACACACTTATGCCGAACAAAACTACTGTCAGTTACAGGATAGTTCTGGAAAATCTGCTCAGAATAAGGCATATCAGTTTCTGCTGCTTCTCAACCCGATTGATGATTCCCTGTTGTCATATTGTTGCTGTGTTTCGTTTGACCGACAGACCCATTAATAGTTCGGTTTCGGGAAATCGGTGGTTGTTGCCAGCCTCTGAGGAAGCAGAAATCCCGGTTTCTCAGTTTGATGAGCCGGTTGTTGGTATGCCCACACCTGTTTCCACTTCTCGTCTGGACAAACTAAGAAAAGCTGAAGATTTTTGCCACGATATAGCCGTTGCTTTAGGATGTATGTAGGCAGTCAACAATTGTAGGCATGTAGCCGCGTTGCGAGGGATAAGTGAGTTACTTTCTAGCTATCCTGACGTAATATTGCACTGTTCAATCCCAGGTAGGAAAGTTGCGCAGATAACCGGCCGAGCGTCGTTCGACAAGTAAGAATGCATGCATGTTTGCTGAGTTAAGCCAGATACCCGCAGCTTCAATAGAACAGCCGTTTGTCTCTAACACGGGCAAAAAGTCTAAACTTGAACGTCGTGTGATTCACCGGGATATGCCGGAGATTAACGTAATCGTGGATCCCATGGAGACAGCCCGTATTAGACGAGTTGTTAATGGCACGTTAAGTCAGCTCAAAACGGAAGTCAGGGGAACTTTTGAAAAGCAGCGTGCCTCAAAGCCTCTACGTTTGCCAGATTTGCTTCCAAAAGGAGGATACCGTGGACCCGGACGAAGACACCGTCCACTGGGTACAGCGCAGCCAGTGTTCATGTTGGTCCCACCGCTACTGTGCCAATTACAACGAATCTGAACCAGTCTACACCTGCGTTAACTGCGACAACGTGGACAACACAATGTGACCAGCCGGCAGGATTATAAGGAAACGGAGCTCTCAAACGTCATGTGAAAGAACCTACGGCCATATTCAAGGCCACCCACGACATAGTTTCACGAGGTATACTCACGTTCTCATTTTGCGGTGGTTATTGCCGTTAGTCAAGTAAGGTTCACTGAGTCTTCCTTCAGTGGTTCCTCTGTGGGTATACCAGGCAGTTAGTAGTGTGCGAATATTTTCAAACAGATTTGCAGTGCTTACCGCCGTTAGTCAAGTGAGATGTTCATATACATATGTGTATATATATATATATACATTGACATATACATCTATACATATATATTTACATATGTACATTCGTAAATGTGTGTATATATGCATGTGAGTACTTATATATACATATATATGTATATATATATATCGACGCATGTACCTACAGACATATATAGCTATATATAGATATGTATACAGATATATCTGTACACATACACATATATACGTGTATGTGTGTATACTCGTATGATTATATATAGGCATATATAAATATATACATATATATCCATACGTATTTCTATGCACATGCATCGATATATATGTATCTATATACATATAATTTACACACAGATATTCATTTTTGCATACATATAACGTTGTACAGCTATATGTGCGCATATACATATATATGGACAACGGCAGAAGATTGATATCAGACAGCTGGAGAACTGGGAGACGAAGACTGCCTTTTAACGTGCAATCGTCGCTCGTCTGCAAAACGTTCCTGTATCCACTACCCCTGAGGGCATGTGGCAACATCTGAAGAAACAGATTATGGCAGCAGCCACCGGGACGATCGGTGTGGAGCGCAAGAAACGCCCAGATTGGCTCGATGAAAACAACGTGGCTATCTCCAATTTGGTA
>QNGE01005882.1:27361-37675 GCA_008508345.1 Paragonimus westermani
GCTGCTTTCGGACGTCTTGAAAGGCGTGTCTGGAAGAATCATGGCCTGAAGATAGCGACCAAGCTGTGTGTCCACCGCTCAATGGTGCTGTCTATACTGCTGTACCGCAGTGAGACGCGGAACGTGAGCTGTTTGAGCCGCTCCATGGTCATTGTCTGAGGCGCATCTTGGGTATTCGGTGGTCGGACATGATTCTGAACACTGCGGTACTGCGTCGAGCAGGCATGGAGGGGCTGGAAGCCATGTTGATGCTGAATCCGTTCCGTTGGCTCGGTCCCGTCCGTCGGATGGGCGATGACCGTATCCCGAAGCATTCACTGTACGGACAAGTGAAGTCAGGTAAGCGAAATCCCGGTGGTCAGAAGCGGAGTTACCAGGATGTTGTGCAGGTAAGTCTTTCACGTTGTAACATTGATTTCAGATGTTGGGAAGATCTGGCGTTGAACCGGACGGCCTGGAGGAATACGGTTATTGCGCGGCCGCGAGCGGAAGCGTGCGGTACGCAAGGGAACCATCGGTGCCAAAGGTCGCGGTGACATGACTATATGGGGTTGCGATGTGTGCGGCCGCGAATGCTCTGGCTGTTTGGGGTTTGTAGGTCACAAACCTACTCATAGTACATCGTCGGCGAAGAGGCAACAAGTACGTTGGGCTCAGGTAGGCCATGCCAGTGTATCTATTCCACTTCAAGTAATGACTGCGTCGGTCAACATCCTGGTCGTTGACAAATAATCCGCCTCTCTTTCCAGAAACTTGAGTGTCTGTGGTCTTCTATCCATTATTTTCTTCGGTTTCTTGGTGTATTATATGATGAATGGTCTGCCTGGCTTCTCATAGTTCAATGAGAATTTTGTTTCCAACCCCTATCTTCTGTGAGATGCACCAACATGCACTCCCATACTGCAATGCTTCATGTATTTCACCCCACAAATCTTTCTTAATTTAGATCTCGTCATTGCAGTCTCTCTCTGTTTAGTTTCCGAGAGATAATTGCTTCCTTTCCTTAGTAGCCAATCTACTGGCTAACCATCATTGACCGGCTAGACACAGACGCCCCACTGGTTCACCTCCCGGTCTTATTCCTTCGGCTTTACACTAGATATGTGGTGTGTTGGTGGAACTGCAATTGGTGCAGCGCAAGCCAATTGCAGTGATGGCTATGCGCAGGCGTCATTTGGCTTCGGTCACTGTGACAGGCTAATCCGAATCGGATGCCTCCAACCATATGTGTCGATATAAACATATATATATATGAATATATGTATATACACATGTGTATATCTATATATATATATACAAATATATATACATATATATAAAAGCGAGAGTGGTCGAGCGTTCAGATTCGATAATTCGGTCGTGCCTAATGTGAGGTCAATGGCGCAGTGGTTGACACGGTTGCCTCATGATTGGAATGTCCGGAGTTCAAATCCCGGTTGTGGCAAGGATATGCACTACTGGCGAGCTCTAATGAGGGCGAAACTCGAGTCTAGTGCTTCTTTTCGAAAGAGGCTGGCTGGAAAGTCTATCTGAATGCGAACGCTGCGATCAAATGTGAGTGATGGTCAACCTGACAAAGTAGATATGATCATATATGCACACATAATTATATGTGTTTGTATGCACACATATATATACATATATTTATATGCCCTTATATATGCATATAAATGTATTTATATAATTATATCGATATGTGCTTTTCTCCAACCCCTCTAGGATAGCCAGTTGCTCACTGGGAAAATCGCGCTTCAATGTCATTCGGTATATTATTACTTCATGTCAACTTGTTTTCCGCTGGCACGAAAGGAAATGCGCTCCCACCTCCATCATCCAAACACATTTTTTCCGGCACGACCTTGACCATCAGGCCAGAGGTCACCTTGTGGATTGCCAATTGTTTTATTTGATCGAATTTGGGAGATTCTGAGTATTATCGCTTTAGAAGGATGTATCTCAAATTTTACTTCCTGAAGTGGAATTTCACCTTTCCTATGATGCCCGTTTTGCTGCTTCATTCACATAGCTGACTCGTTGTACAATTTGCAATTGTAGTGTTCATGTATAGGCTTTAAAATGTGTACATTAATCACGCTCTTCTGAGCGAATTTCTCACGAATGCGTCGAGAAATACACCATTATTATCAGTGTTATTACGTAATCAGAAGTCGGATTTGTTCGGAGGATACCTGTCGGGCAGTGAGAGTAGGGGGTATGCTACCGGTTTCCGGTGTTCGAAGATTGTAAAACTTCTGCTTCTAAAGTCATACCGAAAATGGTGAAGACCCGGTTGTCACTAACAATACTTCCTCGAAAGCAAACTATTGCTACTTGGCTGGCTTCGAACGCTTAGTGCAAAAGGTCAGTTGGTATCAGTCGTGACGAAGTAGTTGCCACAGGAACTTCCCCATATCCACTTCAGATGCGTCCACAGTTAGCCTTAAAGGGACAAACGGGTGATGATTACGTGAAAACGGTGCTGTGTCAGGGATAATTGTTTTTGGTCAGTTAAAAACACTTTGTGCAATGGCCACAAAGGAGTGTAGATCGCATCTATGCAGGTAGGTTGACGGTTACTTTAAATAGTCGCAATCAGAAATTGAATGGTGATAAAAAGTAACTAAACCAACAGACCGACAACGTTGTTAGGACGACGTGAGCCACGGACGGTGTGCTGTTGATTAAAGTTTGTTGACGGGAGGCTTAGTCCACCTCGTATATATGTAGTGGCCTCGAAAGGTCAATCGAGGCATACCAGAACAGGACGCTTCTGGCAAGACTGTGACGACATGACGCGACAAACGGGGAGGACTGAGCGTAAATGCTCGCGGTTTACCTGACAGCGAGCCAGCAACGAAGGTACTATTCAAGTACAGGTAAGCACTGTCAAGTTTGTAGCAGACTGCGAATTAAACGGTAGAAGTTCTGAGTAGCGTTGCCTAGACCAAAGAACATAAGCGCAATTTCGGCGGTCCGAGTGGCTCGTAACTACTATGTTCAAGCTGTCATCGACGGATACCAGAATGTAGTCACAATAAATGTACCAAAAACATTTCCATAACGGTATCTTTTCCAGATTGGTTTGCCGCCAAGCGCAAGAAGTGAAGAACGGGATAACCACCAAGAGTGCCTAGTCTGATCTCCGGCGATCACCACATGGACGCCGGTGGTTTTCTGTCTTTTGAGACACCACGTGCAGCAGCATCCACATGGCTTGTTAGGCGGATGAACAATACCGCGCCGAAAGATACCAAATTTTTATTTCAAATTAAGGACTTGGGGGAAGACCTGAACCTGTTGACGCTCCGAAGTTCAATTGGTGTGATTCGGAGATTGACTAGCCAGCGTCTTTCACCGACGCAACTGTGCTCAGTAACGGTTTATGTGCAGGGATATAGCAGGGATATAGTATCTCCGAAAGGTAAAACTAATATATTTTAGTGAAAAAGAATCCGATAAAACATCAACTTTAGTGCCCAACACGCTGGTCACCATGTTACTTTCGCGCTTGCGTTAATGAGTCTAATTCCGGCTCACACCAACCCCGGTTTCTGCCCACACGTCGTGTACACTCCGACCCGGTTTGTTTGTGCGTCCGGCGCATTTTGTCAGGGCGTTTTTCGCCTACCACTTATCGTCCGTCGGACTGATTTCGTTAGGCGATAGCTCTTCCGGTCGCTCTTACTGTCCGCACTCCATCCACTGTAGCCTCTGGTCGGCTAGCACGACCACATCGAGATAATCATTTCTGATGTTGGAACAACCGTGCCTCGATCTGGTGGTTCATCCTATTTTGCTTGCTATGCCTCGTCTTTTGGTCCGATTTAGTTGAGTGATGTCTCATCCGGTCGCTTATGCTGTCTTCGCCTCGATCGCTGTGAGCTTCCACACGCAACTTGCTGCCTCGTTACTGTATTTTGCCGAGAATTGGGGCACCCGCACCTCCGGCTTGACAATTCACCACAATATCCCAGTTGATGCAAGGGAGGAAAATGGTTGGTCCATCATTCGTCTAACCTTCTCCTGAATACATTTACGCCCGAAACCTCGAAAACCTTTTCTGACACTTGGTTCCATGAGTCTGCATGGCGGTTAGTGATAAAAGTGATTCGGATAGTCAGTCTTGTTTCATCAGATGTGAACCTGTGGCCAAATAGATCTCTTTCCCGACGCATCACGGACACAAACATTCAAGAAGCTTGCGCTTTTGCGGTGGTTAATCTTGTACATTTTGAAGAGGCCCCCTTCGCCCTCCAGTGTTCCAACGGACATGAGATCATCGAACTTATTCGGTTTTGGTAGCTTAGACTCTTCATACCCCATACCACGCACTTTGCAAGCTTCTACACTTCTCCGACGATGGCTGTGCCTATTTTGGTATGTGGTTTCCAAACTTCGGCCCAATATTCCAAGTGAGGCGAGTATAGTGAAATGAATATTGCTGGATATGGATTAGCGATTGCTGATTTTAGTCGGTATAACGTCCACCACACTTCTTTGTAGCCACGATACACTAGCGGACGAAGTAAACATGCTGGCGGCCAGAATACCCAGGTCTCTTGTTTGCTGTTCCGTTGACACATCGATTGTCCGTTCATGTGCATCCATTAGATACTTGGGAGTTGACACGATAGCGTTAGCAAGGACATGGCATAACACGAAACGCAGCGGTGAGCACCACCTTGATACCCAACCGCATACCTTCAGAATGCCCTATTGAAAGACTCCCGAGTCCGACATACCTCCAACCAGCTTTATATCATCTGCCTTAAAGTAGCATTGACTGGTTGGGTTGTGGGTCGAGTCGTTTATGGATACGAGGAAGATCAGAGAGGCGAGGGTTGAACCTTGGGACACTCTACTCAGGTGAGAATATTCATCTGGCAGTAACCCTCTTACTCTCACTACACGACCTCCCACCTAGAAACGTCTGGACTCAACTGCCGGCTGTAGGCGATATTCCAACTTTCTGTGGCTTCCAACCCATTAGCATGTGGTTGATAGAATCGAAGGCTCTTCGAAAATCTAGATAGCACATCCCGATCACGTCTCATTTATCCAGCTTCCCGGCGACAGTGTCTAAAACCAGCAAATTTGGAAGAAAAGACGTATCATTTAGAAAGCCGATGTGAGAAATAAATCGCCAGGTGGCCAATCTTTCCAACTGGCACTGCAGGCGACAGGTTTGTGTGGCTGCTGCTGTGACGAGTTATAATTAATTCTGGCATCAAGGCTATCAGATCGTCGAAATCTCGTGGCTACACCAACATGTTAGCGTAAAATTGTTGACAAGTTTAAAAGTTGTGTGGTCAAAGCTTCTGCTATTAACAAATTAATATAGCCAGTTGACGTTGGGGCATAAAAATCTTCTGGAACGGGCAGGCGGTAGCCTGATTTGCAGGTCATCTGGAGTGAGTTCAGCAATACTTCGTTTTCTGGTTTCAAACGCGAACTTTGATGCATCCCCAAGACCGTCAGTGTATAAGTTGACATGAAGAAGGTTGGCAACATTTCGAATACCCACTTAACAGCCGTTACAGCTCACAGGTGACTTATAGAACCTTCGATCAATGAAAGGCAACCACCCCCAGCGAAATCGTCAAGGCCATTGGGATACCATTGGAATCCACGTGCCAAGTCTCCTGAACCCAACCCTCCTTTGAGCAGTGTTTTGTGGGCAAACAGATGTTCATTGAGTGAATCGCCGTTTCCAGCTCGTTCCTCTTACTAATCATACCGAACACCATCGACAGCATGTCCTTCAGTTCTGGCGATCTAGCTTCCTGACAAACCTGCAGTTCGCTCGCATCTGATTCTTCGAAGAGAACAACCAAGCGATAGATCCGTTTTCTAGGTTATAACAGAGTAAACCAGACCGATGCATCTCGAAGTAGGTGCTTGTGGCGAGTGTTTGGCGGTCGTTGTGTGTTTTGCCGGAAGTCAGCCACCACGCTCCTTGCAAATTTTTATTTTTATCGATCCTTCTTCTCACGTTCTAAACCCTCTCGTCTTGGTTGCGAGCCTACATTGCAAAGGCTGATATAACCTTTCGAATTACGTGAACGACAGGTCACTTCTCCGACGACCGTTAATCTTGATATTTTACTGAGCATTGACATCGTCTGCTAGTGAAAACTTGATCTTGCATAATTTGCACTACTTAGATTCTCAATGCTGAGCCTGTTTGTATGACCCGTGGTTTTATTTTGCGCTCGATCTCTCCGTCATTGAGAGGCTGTTATGCTTGTTAGTATTGACGTAAACAGTCAGTCTCGGTACTTTGGCATTTGGTGGATCCAGTGTCGGAATTTGGTGATTTCGCCATCTAAGTAGTTTATGGCAGGTCTGTTGTACCTTAGTACCTTAATAATGAGAAACTCGTGCCTACGGCCGCCTGCCTTTTTTCAACCAAATCGGCTGCTCATTGGACTCAGAATTTACTGACAGTCGCTGCATTACATATGTGACCATTCTAGATCCAGCCTTTTGACAAACATTGTTAGTAAAACAAACGTAGCTGGAAACATCACTGAAAGTCCGGGATTAACGTTGCAAAACATTTTTCTCCCAAGCTTTCGACTCTCCTAGGCTGCTGCGTCATGGCATTTTGGGAGCTGTTATTCGCGCACTTACTCTGGTTTGCATCTAAACGCTCAACGGCGAAACAGACATCGCCACATATGGGTAAAATTTGTGATGCGTGGTTGTATACCTTTCAACATTCGGCCCAGCGGACTGTGGGCTATCTTGTTGGCCGTAGTTAGTACTCGATCTGGAATATTGCGGTCCCGAATTTCAACTAGGTGCGGTCTGAGAAGATTCATTTGTGCATTAGGTACGGCCCAGTTACAATGCACGTGCGCTCCGTGCCATTCCATCGCTGTGATAATCGCAGCATTTTGCAGAATACAGGATTAATTGCCTTTCTGAGGACCTCACATTTGGGCGCCTGTATGACCGGTTCAGGGGCGTGGATGATTAGGTTCCTATCTCTTTTTGGGGTGGCTTCATGGGAACTTTGTAGTTATCCAGTTGCACTAAGTTGTTTTTGCAGACTGGCTGCAGTTACAAAGACCATCCTAGTGCTGCACTATCCGTGTGAGAACCGCATACACGTTTGTTGGAAAACTGGGAACTTGGTACACCCGATGACTTCCGGGTGTCCTGCAGGCTTTCTTTATTCGTCAACTTGGCGTCAAAACCATTCGTTTCTCTGGTCCTGAAGCCTTACTTGAGTTGGCTCTTATAGAATCTGAGCGGCCTTTCCTCATCAGATATTTCGGGGAACCATCGTGTGGTGCTTAGGACGCATCGCCGCTGACGGAGCAGTCTTTGAGAGCACAGGCGGACTACCTCCCAACGTGGGGCATACAGGCCTCTGCTGAAGGTCTTCGTTGTGCATTTGAGTCTTCTCGGGACTCTTTGCCGTTTATTCAATGTTTTCATGGAAGTCGAACTTTGAGTTCGGTTGGTGGTTCGACTTGGGGAACAGATGATGAAAGTCTAGTGGTGCGAAACAATTATTTGAAGCTCCTGTGTAATTGAGAGAACAGACAACCTTTTTCCTTTGGATCTGCATTCTGCACACACCCAGTGCAGTTGGAGATGTTTATCGTGCAGCTCGTAGAGTTCCATACTTAAACGTGGACACGAGTGATAACGCTGTCTATCGCACATGTCACACTTTGTCCTTGATACCACTTTTCAACCACGCTGCTTGCTAGGGCAAGTATAACAGGCTGGGGGCCTATTGACGATGAAGTGTTAGCCCGGTTCATATGACTCAATTCGTAGTCACTCAATAGGCCAATCAGAAAGATATTCGACGAACGAAGATAATTTGCGAGTTGAATCGTCAGTGAGGTGGTTATGAACTTTAACACTTCCGTGCAAAACACACAAACGGATAATATAACAAAGCAACTAATCTTAAATTTCGATGCACATGCTTAAACTCTATTCGGACAATTTTTAGCTTATGCTGATGATCTTGGGCTGGTGGCCTTCGTGTAAAAATATGACGTGCTACGGCATGGGTTGTGACTGTCGGTGGTTTGTTAGCGAGCCGATTCAACTGCGGAAATTTTAATAGAAGCTCTTCACAACGCTCACAAACCAGGGTTTTACGAAGTCCGACTGATTACAGATGCAACGGACGGCTCGCCCCAACGTCGAGATTCTTGAGGATATCAGTTAGATGGAGGTCAAGTGAAAATCCTAAATAACTGTATGCAGAGGAACAACATATTGCTAGTGAGTAGTCGGGGATTTGGTTTATTATCAAATTGAAAATCAGTCACATTTGATCGCAGCGTTCGCATCCAGATAGGCATTCCAGCAAGCCGCTATCTTCTCCCCTAGAAAGTCGCTCACTTCCAAGGTTTCCGAGTCATGTAAGACCGCCGACGATGGTCTACGTTCTGAGGAATAATGGCCGTGGTTTAGCGAGTCTTATACGCGAAGGAGGCAGTTGCGTGCCCCGTCGGTGAAGGTTGAATGAATGTGTGTATATAAGGCGCATAGGTGAGGCAGTCGTGATTATCACGGGCTGAGTTGCTGGCTGGTTTCAGCGATTCAGCGATTGACATACGAGTTCAAGGTAGGAGCCAAAGTTCCCGGACCCAGTCGGGTTTCCTCGCTCATTGTCGACAGGCCTCTGTTGATTCGAAAGACGACAATTTAAAACAGGGTGTAGCACTGCCCTCTAGGATACCGGTAAATATCAAGAACGGAGAAAGATTACTCGCGTAATGAAATTCTAAGACAATTCCTAGAGGTGCTGATGCCGATCTCAGAAGGAAGGCTGTTTCAATAGTTAATAACCCTATGAGAAAAGAACTGCTGTCTCAGAAGGTCCCAGGTCGGAGCTTGAAAAGCTTCTTATTATGTCATCGCCGGCCGTCGTCATTCGATACAGTGAAGAACTGCTCTACGAGACCTACTATAAAAAGTGCGTGAGTATCCAATCATCGTGGAGTTCTCGAAATTCAAGTGGGAACAGGTCAACAATTTCACATCGAGACTCGTGAGTAACATTGTTTAGGACCACGAACACCTTGGTAGCCGTGCGATGGATATGCATAGATAACGCTGACGGATTAATAACAACGCTCAGGATTGTACGCGATGTCTATAGTGAAAAGTACCCTTGGGCAAGTCCTGTGAATGGACACCCGTTAGATTGGAATGAAACAGGTAACATACGTTCGGTGCCAGTGGTGTTATCCGGGCAATCGCTTAGGGCAAAATGCTGCTTGCCTCAAGATAACCATGGTTCCCACAAGCAAAGTGAACGATACTTAGCAAAGGTGCGCAATCCACCTCTTGTGGCCTAGTGGAACGTCTGATAGGATGCTGCAAAAACAAGTGGCAGTGAAGATCGAAGGTGATCGTACGTCATTGAGAAAACGTGAGTGACCGTACAGCAAGGACACTGAGGCTAATCGTGTTCCCCTTGCAGTATTAGCGTCAGGTGGTGTTCACGATATCGCATGGTCCGATGCCAGTCCGACACTCCGTGGCCGAAACTACACACGTACGAGTGAGTGACAGGGAACGTCTCTGGATTAGTCCCAAAGATCGGGGAGGTTGTAGCGGAAACAATAACAGGAGCACCCTGGTTCGTTGTTGGGATATCTGATCTCGTGTAGGAATAACCTATCATCGAATGATGCAGTGGAAGGCGCTAGGGGTTTGAGCCGGGTTGACATTCGATCCGAAACGTGCACCGTGCTGTTCACAACTGTCAATGTCACACTCTTAAAGGGATGCCCGATAAATCGCTAGGAAAACCAGAGCTACCAGACTCCTTGACCCGTAAACATTAAACTAGACCAGATGCTGAGTCAGTGCGTCGACCGCGGTGAAGCGAGAAGAACTGGGGTCAAGGCTGGTCAATGGAGCCAAGCCGTCTAATGAGTCCCGTTCTGGAGTGGGTTTGGCTGGCGGACGCTGTTAGATAAGTGAACATGGAAACCAACGTGAACTTGAATTTTCCGCGGAAGCGCCGAATATCCTTATGACTAAGTAGTGGTGACGGAGTGCGCAAGAAACGACCCCAAATGTGATGAGCTTTGCGGCCGTGTACTTAGGCAAGCGCCGGCTGAAACGGACG
Organism: Paragonimus westermani; assembly: GCA_008508345.1. NCBI lineage: Eukaryota > Metazoa > Platyhelminthes > Trematoda > Plagiorchiida > Troglotrematidae > Paragonimus > Paragonimus westermani. The sequence continues at coordinate 37,476 of QNGE01005882.1, forward strand.
AAAGTGAAAAATGCCAAAAAATACCCAGGGAGTGAGTGTTTCTGATGGCGCTGGAATTGTGTGCCTGGTCAGACGCGCAATTCGAATGAGTACACACTGATAGACGCGTAGCTGATAATTGGGGCAACCGGGTGGTACTGGCTGTAAAATGATGAAATAATGTCGTGACAAGTATAGGTCGAATATTGGTTGACAGCATC
>QNGE01005883.1:0-19641 GCA_008508345.1 Paragonimus westermani
GGCTGACATGTCCTGCATATCTGTACGGTGGCGTGGCTAGAGATATTGTTGGAGACGATGGTGTTAGTGCGGTTAGTGTGAGTGAGTGTTGGCGTTGTTTTCATGTCGTGTTGTGGACGGAGGTTTCGCCACAGGGTTTAGGCCTAGGGAGTTTGATGTGATTGTCTTTGAATTCGTGGTTGTTGTTTTTGCTGGTGATGGAGTTGTATTGTAGGCGATTGTATCATGTGTTTCGGAATTGTTGTTGAATTTGTTGTATAACGTGTCCCTTCGTCTGTGAGTGGTATAGGACGACTGATAAGCCCGAGAACCAAAAGACATGTTTGAACGCCAGGAAGGCGAGGGATCCGAGGCGACTATTGGGAACGTGTATATGCAGTGTGTTTGACGTGTCATCCAGGTAGATGACGATGCACTGCTGCTCCACGGATGCGGATACACGTCAGCCATGCCACCTGGTGTTCGCGTTTGTTGTTTCATGTCTCCACACACCTTGTGATGGGTTTCGTGCAGTAACCAACTTCCCAGACCAAGCGTCTTTCGCGGTCACCCCAACATGAAGTCCGTGTTTCTGTATTAGTTGGCTATTTCACCTGTTCTCTCCTGATAGCACTTACGGTTGGTGGTGTGTTCAGGATTGGTGTGTATGGTTGCGGAGTGTATATTTTTGTATGCACTGGCCGACGTGCGCTGGTTGCCAATCTGCATCCCACCTGATCGATGATGCCAGTGTGTTGTTTGTGCTAGGATGTTGTGTGTGTCACTGGCGGATTTTGATTTCACGTGTTTTGTAAGTTTTGTTGCATTGTTTGGTTCGGTGGATNGGCCATTGTTTTTTTCGACGATGCTTTTTGGAGAGTGATTTCCGGGGCATCGTTTCTACTGGAATTCATCTCTCTCACTGTTCGTGTCGTGTTGTTGTCTTCTTGTGATATATCCTGGCGGATTGATCTACTTTCGTTTCTTTTGTATCGTTTTGTGCCATTCTATTGTCGCTTTGTTTATGATTGCTGGTTTTTGCTTTCCCCCTGATTGTGTGTTTTTCGAATTATGTGGCTCCTCTAGATCGTGTTTGTCTGTTCTTTTGTCCATCATTCCGGAGTTACATTGCGATGAATGTCGCTCATCAACTCTTCGGGTTCGTGAGCGTGGTTGGACGACTGCGAATGGCTATTTGATTCCTCTGCGAGATAATATACGTTGGCGAACTTTTAATAATGTGATGTCTGCCCTCAAAAATTGAAGTGGTGTGGGGCTTGTACTAGCGTATCCGCTCTAACGTAACTTCAATATAGATACACTGATGTTGGTGTGGCTGGTTCGTAGGCCCGTTTTTGTAATGCATTAATCCCACACGATGAAAATCGGACAGCTGATAAACCTCCCCCATTCCAGCGACATTCATGTTGTATAAATAGACAGCGCTTTCTGTATACACGTGGATTTTCTTTCATCGCCATAAGTGACGTTCGTTCATCCAAGTTTTCGAACTGCAACTAAGCGGTCACAAAGTACAACACGCAATTGACGTGCGCATGGAGAGGCCCTACGTAGTCTGAGACACTTACCGTGTACAGGCTTCGACGTAAAGCAACTGCGTTACACTGGCAAGTATCTTTTGTTTAACCTGATACGGACGCCACTGTTTCTAGCATACCATTACCGGCGGTTTTGACCTAGGGATATGTAGGTTACCCGCCCTGTTAAATAAACACTTAAACAGCAATAGATTTTGCTCGACCTTTACTATTTTTTGACTGTGTGGTTCTTTCAATTACGTATATTTTAATGACGTATCTCGCGTGTTTCGCATAAGAAAGCGACTTTCCTCGTTTACGCTTTTAATTGGTGAACTTGAAAGACCAAATTTGCGAGATTATTGTACCATTCAGTATATTCTGATGATTTGTGAATTAGTGGTAATTAAGCTTTAGGAGCAAAATAGTGAGTTGAATCTCATGTCTGTGCTCATGGTTATGCTGACTTGACACCGAGTAAGACTGTTGTGTGCAGCTCCCAGCAGCAATTTGACAGTGGGAGAAGCCCACTCGTACTGTGTACCGTAGCCATGCCACATTGTGTCATCGTACTGATAGACTGGGTTTCTCGTCCTAAGGTGTAATTATCGCTCGCTTCTGTCAACGTCGAAGTCACTGCAGTCCCAACTAAAGTAGTAAGCACAGTCTACTGCAAAATTTCTGATGCGACCCAGTAGACATGATGAACTTGCGTCTGCAGGTTGACGGGATTGTGCAGTGTACTTCGTTGAAAACTATGACATTGTCCTATGGGGCGGTTCCGTGTACCTCAGTCCCGGTCATCGGCAGAGGAGTGCTTGTGATCGCTGCGTTTTTTCAGTACCGACACATCACCTGATCAGTTTGAAAGGGGAAATATCTTTTAGTCACTATCTCAATTGCATTCTAGAAATTCACGCCTCCTACAACTCCAGCCTATTATCTTTTCTCGACAATACTGTTGCACTTAAATGTGACAGAACGGAAGCCAACTCTGAAGGTAGCTCGCAGTCTATCGGCCCGTCGGTTAATTGGAATTTTTAACTGGTAAATGTTAGCCATTGTAGGTCATTGTACTTCACATGGAAAATCAAAACTTATTACTGCTTATTACTAGGGGATTAAATGCAACTTTGGAAAGTTAGTCGATACCTAAGCTGTCCCCAATTTATTTTGCTTGAAAATGTGTGCAGGTCACGTCTGTTCATATTAATTACGACTGATTGCGTTGCAAGTTACTCTCGAGCTTAATCTCTTTCTTGCCTCCACAGAATGCGAGATGTTCCAACATTGCAACACTGAACATATCCTGCGCAGTGATACGTCGCATGCTCATTTACGGGTGTTCGAAACCTCGTATTGTGAACTACCGAAGGATGGTTCTTCGCGCACCAGCTTGACATGTATTGGGCGGCGTGGTTGCTACTAGATGTTTGTCGGGCATGCACAGTACAACTTCATTGAATTGCGCGCTCTTTTCAGGATGATTGGATTTTAGACTAGTGCATGTAGTGACTATTCATTCGTCAACTACAACACAATTGTCAGTGTGACGCTTTCGATACAGTGAAAATCAAGACCACCATTGTGTTACCTGCTGAACAAACATCCTTTTTAAAACACTTCAAATTCAGTTTATTTAGCCGGTAACGTGTTTTTTGAACCCAAATGGGCTTTAGGTATTTTCCAGCTATGCTGAGATTACACACTGGATGAACATTCCGCTAATGCAGCCGGACGGAAGCTAGTGAGCAGTAATGGTCGTTGGAATGATTCTGAGTAATGTGGTTTGTTACTAAGGCATGTTATGGTTCATTTGTAATAAAAGGATTTTTGAGGAGCGAGCGCAACATGAAGTATCCGGCCTGTTTAATCGGGAAACAGCAAGGCCAACATAGTGTTGTGCAGCTCAACAAATATGTTGAGATTTAATCGATTCGTCACTTGACAGGAGTCACCTACCATTGACAAATCGATAAGAATCCATCCGCTCCCTAGCTTTACTGACGATGGGATCCATTTTTAGTAATCAGTGTCAAACGTATGAACACATCAGTGGTTCGTGCTGATGTCTAACTCCTTAAACTCCATTCAACATCGGGAAGACAAATTTCCTATGGCTTTCACTGTCCCGCGTCATCATCCACATTTCCATCGCAGACAACGCGATCGAAACGACAGCAACGTCTACGTTGCAAAGCCCGAGCAACCGCCATCTGACCAAGTCTTCAGCCAACAGTTATACAGGTCGCGAGGGCCTCAGCCCTGGAAATGAATCTGACCTACACTGGCCAACCCATTGGCGAACGACTTAATTTCTCTACCTCGAGTCATTATCTGTCCGCCTGACACTTTATACCAGTCGACCACAGTATCGGCAATGGGTGCTCGGTGTGACAGACGACTAGCTGGTATCATCGGTACATGACCTAGTCATCTAAGTCTGTGGAAATATAAGGAGTGGAAGAAAACTCGTTTCGTACTCACTACCAAATACCTGCTTCCGAATCTTTTTGTTGCGTACTCGTTGATGCCACTCGATGCGATCGATCAGCGGTCAGATATCTGAAGGTGGTTCACGTCTTCTACTCTGAGCGACCAAGTTTCGCAACTGTGAACTAATACAGCCCTCATTGTCGTCTCACATACGCGACCTTTGTGCCTCATTGAGATGCTCTTATTTTGCCAGAGATGTCCTCGATTAATGAATACCGCTCTTGTGTCAGGGATGTGCGTTTCTTTTCATTCTCTACATCTCCGCCGCTGATGCAGCTTCCCAGGTACCTAGACCATTCAACAACCTCCATGACTTCATTATCCAACACTTAGTCTACGTAATTACAGCAGTCTTGCAGAAGCACTTTGAGGCCGCGAAGCGCGTTCCGAATTGTTTAGCACAGTGTGAACTACTTTCTGGCATGAGTAACCGAGTCCAAATATAAAATTTGCAAGCTCCTGGCATGGCTTCGTAGCTCAACTGGTAGAGCGCTTGCCGCGTTCAAGCATGCTGTTTCCGCCGCTGGTTCTAATCCAGCTGAAGCCCCGACTTTTCACGATTAGGTCTCATCTAAAAGGCACATTGTTACTTTCGGCTGCTGAGAAGAAAATAAGAATGTTCTTTCCACTGACGATATTCAGGTAGCTTTCAATCAAATCCACTAAATTACGATCATCAGTTCGCTCTGCTTTACAATCCTTAAGCCGGCTCAAACATTCTCGCTCTCAGTTGTTGTCGTCAGTATCCTATCATCAGCGGCAAGCGAATGCAACACTTGAGTAATGATAAAAGCGGAGAGCGAGTACTCCAACTTAAGACATGTCTGATTATTTTTCAGAAGCTAGGGAAATGAAGAGCTCAATTAATAGCGACAATATTTGAATTCAACACGAGTCAAAACTCCCTAGTATGGCTAAAATCTTCAAAGGACCCAAGTAATCGACTGACGTGCTGAGCAGTAAGGATGCAAAAGTCCAACCCCGTCGTCGGAAGTCATTATCAGAAGTAGAGAAGCAAAAAAATGCATTATTACGACCAGTATAACTAAAGTGGGCAACCAAATTGACCTACGCTCGTTGGTGGCTACTTATTCGTATTCAAAGAACGATTGTCTTGCTGAGAACAACATGACCTCGCATACGAAATATCGGATTATTCGAGATCAGAGGAGTTTCTTTTGGAGTTGAAGGAGCTGTAACATATCTTAGACCATGTGCATCTGTAGAGGCACCCAGGTTTTCATCTTTTCGAGTGTTCAAGAGAGATTATAACTGTCCTGGTTGCCATTTATTTGGACTGGGCAGAGGGCATGGGTAATTCGACTTGCACGCGCCATTGTTCACATGTAGAGTGAGTGGGCGTTCGACCTCTACGGTGGGATGTATTTTGGCACACATTGCCTAAGAGTGCGGGCTACTTCGTTTGCACATGCTACACCTACAAACAAGATTACAATACAGCGATGACAACACCGGTAGAATTTACAGAAACAGATCAGACCATGAATCAAAAACACGTGTTTGATAGCTCGTAGGACCTACGCTGGAAGAAAATTCTTATTCGTGAATGTTGCATCGTCCGGACAAAACGATCTAGATCATTCTAGTGAGAGTAGTAGTGAGAGTGCAAATGATAATCGTAGCTTTGACACAACTAGCAATAAACAAACAGGGTCACTACATTATCATTACACAGCACGTTCGAAAATCCAGTCAAGCTGTCCAAGTTTCAGCTACCCGATCCGATATCTCAATACCAAGATTCATGTGAGGCAAAGTATACAATAGGCAGGACGACCCACACCCATCCACTTGGATTAAACTGAATCAGGTATATCAGTGAGTAATTTGAACAGTGGATCAATGATTTGTTGACCAACTAAGATTCGATGAGAGATATCATTTGCCAGAACATCTCAAGATACTGGATTCCTCTGATGTTTCTAGTGGAATCTAACCATTTCTATCATCGGATGCAACCAAATGTAGATAATCAAAGCGTAGTGTTCATGCAGTAAGGGATTACGGTAACTTGCTAGTTCGTTCAAGCTGTAAAGTGTAATTATTATGTGTAGGTTGCCTAATGTTGGCACTTTTATTGTGGACCTATGTGAATGAGGGTGATATATGCATAGGTTGGTGAATTGCAGCCCTACCTCTGAGTTCGGTTCTACGGTGTTCAGGTTCTAAGCTTGGGTCCGTTATTTAGGTTGACGGTTGGCACTATACCATTTGTCACTATTGAGCAACCTGTCGGGTGTCGTTCTTGTTACTTTTGCTAACTGTGTGCGTACAACAGAAGTAAAATGGAAAAAAATTTCTTACAGCGCGTATCTTCTCAGATGAGGCTTATTTTACAAACGAAATTATTATGGTGGATATTAGGTTCAACTCATCAAAATAGTGTTACGTGAAGATTGTAGTGTCTACAGTTCATAATTATATTTTACAGTTCATTTATGTATATATTTCGTACACGCCGTTCTGTTAACTTCATCTATACACTTGTTTGGAAGCACTACCATTTTTTAAAATTTGGTTCTCGTCAAGGCTATACGGGAGTTACCGCGCGACTTCTCTGTCTTCTTCATTTGCTCGGATGTTTGGGCTGGTAAAGTAGTCGCGCGGCGGTATTTTTTAGCTCCGCATATTTGTTAATCTGTCGATGCCGAACGTTCGTCATTCCACGTTGTGTGTGGAATTATCTATTGGTCGCCGTCCGAACCTACCCTCTGGTGCTGTCCTCTCGGGCGGTGGCTTGTCCAATTCAACGGATTTTGAGTTGTCAGCGCATCATTCCTTTTTAATACCTCTTCCTTTTACTTGTACGTATAACTTTTGTACACATCCGTTACCGTTACAGCCTCTTCGGGTGTCACCATATATTGGCTATTCTTATCATTTGATTGATTAGGCTACTACAGGGGTAACTGGACAGTGATGTTCCCTGTGACGTGGTGGATTAAACTTCCATTATTTCCCAATTATGCACTGACCCTAAATGCGAGTATTAAGAAGCTTAATGTGTAACCGAGATGCCTGATCAATTCCATGAGCGTTTCCAACCATTTGTCTGATTGGTCGCACAATTTGAAGTGAACGCTGATCAGTTGTACGCGATGGGGTACCTCAGAAGTTTTGGTGATTAAGTGGAATGTGAAACTGCACTGTCACGCTGTCACTGCAGTTGCCTTAATAAACTTTTGTTTACGTGGTTAGAGAATTACTTGATAGGATATAGGTTCGTTGCCAGCGTAAGTGAACAATTATCAGCCCGATTATCGCCTACCTTCTACGTCACATAAGGATCCACCCCCTGTTATCTGCACTGTTTTGCAGTTGCTTTATTGAATATTTCTTCATATCTACAGCAAGCATGTCTGGTCAGCTGTGGAGTGGTCGGAAACTATGGTAACTCCACAATATGACTTGGATCGATTCATTCAAACGTCAATAGATTACAGTTCGCCATTCATCGTGAACAAGTACGAAGATGCGACCGTTTACTATCGCAACTGTGCTGACGATTGCACTGTTGACATCAAATCGGCAACTTCCTTTCCTTAACTAAAGAGGATCCGGATGACTCAGTTTGAGTTCTTACGAATTGTGCAGTTGTGCCCTAAAGTACATTAACGCCTAAAATTCTACAAATAATTTCTGGTACCTCCCACCCCAAGAGTCTGGGAACGAACGTACAAACCTGTCACTCTTATCTTTGAAGATTTGGGATTTGTGAATATTTTCGAAGGTAACGAGCTGCCAAATACGCGCGGACCACAAAAGTCACCTATCTGGATAAGTTAACGCTAATAAGTAACTGGCTGGTGCATTAGAAAACCTAGGAGCTTGTGTAATGCTTCCCCCCCAATTCTAGACACCAAGCCACTCGCCAGTAGATCTTGTGTTATTTAGAGGTAGACTCTCAAAGAAACGTTATGTCCATCTAGTTATATTGTAGACTGCACTAGCTGTTATATACACAATGATCCTTGCAATCAAGCCCTGATCGCATTAAAATTTAGCCACCAATACAGTGGTCACAGATGTTTGATGGTAAGATTTAAACCCGCGTTAAATCAAGTCCTGCGGAAGAATGAACGTACGGTAGAAATTTCCGGGCTACATTGATCAACTGTCGTCAGTCACCAAATGTTCGTCAGAGCGATCCGATTTTTGGCACTCGAATGAATGCACGTCGTATGCTCCCCTGTGATTTTCCTTTGTTCAAGTTTATTCACTTACCCTTCATGTTTATGGACTGTTCAGTGTAGATAATTCCCGATTAGCACAATCAGAAAGCCTTAGTCAGACTAGTTTAGTCTCCTTTACGAACCTATCAGCAGATTAGTGCCAGGCTAATCAATGAGAAATGTCTTGACTACGAACTCCTAGAGACGAATCCTCTATCAGCGTGTCTATTTTCACATAACATACGGACAAACCGATATCGAGTCGCAAGTGACCCTCCGTCTTCCAAAGTACATTCCCGTGTATGCTTAACTGACTTTAATTTGCATACAAAAGAAAGAATTTTTAAAATCACAGTGACTGGGAATTCACTCGAACAGTTGATCACAAAATTTGACAATGACTACCCACTAATTGGTGTCACTGGTTCAAATAAAGTAGCCCTATTGTTCATTTGTTTTTGTCCGACTGATTGGTCTGTGTCATTTTCCCCCGGAGAGATTAAACGCTGTTGCCATCGAAAATACTGATCAGTTGTTAGGTTGCCATTAGATAGTTTTGGTGCAGTTTCTGTTGTGCTTCTTGATCAAAGTCAATTTACCGAGCTGTAGATGTTCTTACTCAGGTTGAATGAGTTCATTTTCCAGTGTACTTGTTCAGTCAACCCGTTTCCACAAAAACACTAAAACTGCCTTTCCACGTTATCAGTTCAAACGTTCAGTAGGTGGCCAAATCACCTGTTCGGAGACCAGTTATAATTTTCTACTGACCAACGCTAATTCGCTTACATACAGAGAGCAAGCGAGCAATCAAAGTTCAGCGCCGTCGTAAACGACCGAATGATCACGTTTCCAATCTGGTGTAGTTTATTATCCGTGGACTGACTTATGAGGCGGACATATCATCTCGAAGATATTGCGCGTTCTTTAGTAGCCATCCAGATTTAAGGAGGTTAAATGTGCAGTTCAAATGAACCTTTCTTGCTCACACTAACCGACAGAGCTGACACTTCCAATGCGTAATTAATGTCACAGTATGACGTTTAAGATCAAAATATGTCATCATTCATTTACCCGTTTATGGCATAGTTCTACACTGATGATAAGTAATCCGCGATACAGTTAGTATGGATGGGACGAAACTCATTTGTTCATAGCCTTTATGAACAGACAGATGTTTCGGGGATCCCCGTTCTACGAGAAATATTGGAGTCGAGTCACTTTGTGCTACTTTAAAAGATTGGTCCCTTCAACTTCATTGAGGGGTCTTGTTCGCCGGGCCATCAGTTAAATTTAGTAGCATTGCTGTTGTCACTTATCAGGATGGACTTACATTGTGAGCACTGTTCACAAGCAAGTGCGCCTCATCATCTAGGTATGGTGATGCAATTACGCCTAATGTGAAGTTATTGCTGCAGTTTTCACCACTGCTACCTCGTGAAAACTTCGACTGGAGTTCACATCTCGGTTGTGACAAAGTTATATGGTATTGACGAGCACTGCAAAGTGAGGAACTCGAGCTTAGGTCCTCTTACAAAGGAGCTGCCCAGAAAGTCTATGTGACTATTGAAACTGCAATCAACTAGGCGTTACGATCAGCTTAGAAGTTCTTAAATAGTGGCTGATGACACTACAATATGTGACCCCTGAACAAATTCTCAAATTGAAAAGTCAAGCGCAACCTAATTAAAATCAACCTCGCTCTTGTTGAAATTCTACAATATATTCCATGATGCGATTCGTTCTAAAATCTGCTTTCCTGCACATCTGTTAATGCACCTACTCATACACAGTCTTTTTTGCAGTCAGAAATTCCGAGATGGTCGGTTGCTTGGAGTCCTCTTCCGTTAGCAAAAAATATAAGAATTTTAGACTGTATCCCTCTGGTTGGGAAAGCTGTACGCCTTAAATGCAACTCAATAATTTTACGCCCGTCTTCTATGTAGGAAGGAAAAAACCGTCTCCGATAGTATCTTATTGCTCTTTAGGAGCACTAAAAATGAATACGGTTAAGTAACCAATCCTTCTTCCGGCTTCACACGGATTCTGTTATTACAAGCGAACTCACAGTTTGTGAAGTAGCTTTGAATTTAGGGTAGTGAGCAAACACTGACAATTACTTCAATCTCCAATCCGAACGAACCCGTGGCCGCATCTGCGGAAAGTAAACTGCAGGTTGTAGCTTTGGTAAGCAGCAAAAGAGGCAAAGTCGTTTAGGATGCAATAATCATCGTAAAATACCAATCCGTTTGCTAAGCATTATTTTATTTTGTATTATCCCATGTAATCACCCCCATACTCAATCCATTCATATTTGTGAAGGATCTCAAACCATTGCTGTTCCGTTTTTGTTTAATCTCTTTGGTAGCCAATTACGTCCACTCATCCCACTGTTCCAAACCAGTCGACAGTGATTCACTAAAATCTACTTCGTTCTCATTCCAATTCACAACAAAGTCGTGTTCAACGTGGACTTAGCTATTTTCCCCGTTACATCTTTTAATCAACAGCAAATTCCTTTGCTTTTATCGACGGGTTTTGTACTCGAAAAAACAAAGATGAAAATTCACCACAACGGTTTTGTTAGCAGAATATTCGTTTTCCGTTTAATTTGTTAATGCATTGTGCTTTCCTTGCTTTCTAGTGTGGGTTTGCCTGTGCACTAATGGAACGTGTAAAGCCTGTTTTATTAGGTCGCTATCTTCTCGAACAAATCACTGTTTGCTTGATCTGCTAGACAGTGCGTTTTTCAAATTGCTAAGGTAGCAACACTTAAAACAGACCCGAAATTCTTACCCGTAACCCAAAACTACTTAGCTACTGTTCTGCTAACTCTAAACAGGTTTGTGTTGCTGATAAGTGACAGAGAAGTTTTGGTTTATATTACCTAAGCATCACCCACAGCTGATGGCAGCATTCGAATTCCCATAGACTTTCCAGTCAACCCTTTCCCATCCTGTACCAGAATGTCGCCCCTGTTTGAGCTCGTCATTTGTGTATACCCTTATCACGGACGGGACTAGATCGAGCACTTGGAGCATTACTAACAAGCGATTGTGGCTGAGCCTTTGTATATGGCAGTCCAGTCGCACCTGATGTGAGGTTAATCGCGCGGTGGTTGACACTGTTGCCACATGAAAGCGTGACCGGATTTCTAGGTCCAGCCGCTACACGGTATCAACTACTGACAAGCCATAACAAGGGCAAAACTCCGGTGTAGTGTTTCTTTTAAAAAACGGCTACCATCAATTGTGCTTGGTAATCGATTCGTATAAGGTTTGTTAGTATAGCGAGTTCATTGCCTTACAAATTCCCGAGGTTGTATACAGAAGCATACCACTGGAGATAAGCGGCAGTTTGAATGAAAACCATGGCATAGGGTTCGCTTAAATAAAACTTCAAAAAATCCCCGGTTCATTTATTGAGGTGAAGTATGACCACTGTTTCTTGCGCAACATTAGGTCGGTAGAGATTATTTTCAAGGCTTTGTGGCCGCATTCAATGCAGAGTGGCAATCTGATATGGACTTTGTCCATCCATACAATCGGGGTGAGCGCGAGTTGTAGTTTAATTGAATCGACCCATATTTGTGTGGATTGTAATCATGTGATTGTCGTCATTGTTCTCTAACAATGTTACAGTACAGCTATCGAGCTAGGTGCCCCTATGAGACCACTTACCTGCTAGGGCACATGTTACAAAAGCTGTGAACAATGATATTCAAACATCAGGTGTGGATTACCAAACCACCTGGAAGCCACCTGAATGTCCGGGATATGATGGAGCACCCCGCGCTCTGAATTTGGTCGGGAAAACCGAGTTAACTCGATGGGCTTATGAAAGTAAAACTACACGGTTAGTTCCGAAGGCTGCCATTATCACACAAGCTCTGCAAGTTATGTTGACGATTTCGATTTTGAGGCGCTTAGTCTTTTGTCCTGGATTGCTCGTCGGTGTGTATATGGATTAATCGTTCGTACAACGCCGCTGTGCGTGCCAGACCTAGTCTTCTGAGTTGCATAGAGTATTAAAAAGCACTCGGAATTGTAGTTAATTCTAAGGAACGTTTAACGCAAGTGACACCTTATCAGTGAGCGTGTTGTCCTAATACTTACAAGCTACTAAAATACAAGGGTATTCCACTTAAAATGTACGAAGGCCAAATGAAATATTGTTGCGTCTTTTATCGGGTGCAATCAACAGCAGGCCTTACAGGCAATAACAGTGGCAGAGAGAGCACGGGACCCGGTAGAAGTGCATACTGTATTGTCGCATTTACAAGCGTTGGCGTCATTTTAAGGTGTGCGGACGATTGAGCCGTTGTTCGTTGAAGCCGCGACCAACCATAACGTACCTTGAGCCTTGTCACGGGTGTGGGGTACACAGACGGTGTTGACACGTATGCAATACTACCTCCGCCTTGGCTCGAATGACGGTCAAAACTGTAGCGTGTGGTCCGTGTCCTGTGATGTGCAAATGTACGTTGTTTTGTCAATGTACCATGGATGTGGGAGCTTGTGTGCGTCTGTTTGCATGCATGATGCTCAGATCTGTCTGGTGTTGACCTTGCGGTTGGTTGTAAGCTGGTATATCACAGGCCCGCGCTACTCCATTCGGTTATGACTGCGCCTTGTTTGTTTGTCGCGTCTTCAAGCGAACCAATGTCCCAGATTGTATTGGTGATGCTGGTTTTCTGTAAGTTGATTAATATGTTCGACTACTTTTCCAACGGTGGAAAAGTCCATCGGCTGTAAGGCACTTGGATTCTGGCGCTAAAGGCTTATCGAATGCTTTCCTTAAATCCGGCTTTGAGAAAAGCTGAGCGTCGGCCATCTTGGCCAGCGACTCATCGGCCGTCAGGAGTGTGAATGTTACCACCACAGCTTGACTATTTGCCGTCATCCAGTCATCGTATATTCGTATCGTACCGCCTTTTTGTAGCACCATGACCCTGAAGTGAAGCCGTTTGGAACCCACGATTTGTTCGACCAAATTATTCGAAATCATTTCCTCTTTAACGGTCGCTGAGCTTCGATTGGCCAGAGGAATAGGAGGCGGTCGTGTTATCGGAAAGGCGGAATCGAATTGCTTCTTAAAGATTGTCCTACGCCGGTATGCACAAATGGCCACCGTCCGAATATCCGGTGAAGTGAGCTTGGACTCTGGAAACTCATGCTGCTACTTCCCAATGAGAGTACAGTTATGTACTGTGTTGGTGTGTTCTGACAATAACAATGACATTTCGTCACCAGGACTGTCTTGGCTCACTTGCGTTACTTGGCTGGATCTGCGGCATCGAACAAAGTGTTCTTGTTGTCTGCAACTTTTGTAGTCAAGTTTACGAGCCAGACACGTCTGAAAGTCTGCTTTATGCCGGCTACTACCACAACAATAACACATTTGAGAAGTTGTCGAAGGTGTGGGAAAAGAATGCTGTGTCTTGCTGGTGTCAAGACTGTCCCCTTCTCCACTGGACTCTAGTTTGTTCAGTTGCTGACACTTTAACCTTGGCAAGGCTAACGAATTCGCTGCATCCTTAGTAATTGGTGTCTCACAAGCGCGATTATCTTTTATTCCGGTAATGAGTTGCTGAGTCGGCATAACGCCTTCGAGCTTATTCGTTGAAATACTCGAATAATCACATAATCGGACTGCTCGGGTAAGAGGGGAGGTAATCTGCTCCAGTGGTTCCAGAACTTCCTGTCTCAACTAGAAAAACCCGAAATTTCCTGTGAATACGTTTGTTCTGCACCCCCATTCTCAGTCAAGTTAACGAGAGCATTGCTTAACGAAGTTTCTGACTGAAAGTCAAGTGCGTCGAAGTGACGTTGTCCCCCATTGCCTAACAAATGACGAGGCAGCTTTAACTTGAGGCTCTCATTGTAAGTGGTGTTAGTCAGTAGCAGGTCCAAGTACTTCGTAACTGTAGTTTTCCACTGTGTCCAGTCGCATTCGGCTGGCGGTATGGCAGCGTCGCGCCGAAAGGATCCTGTAAGTTGCAGGTCAAAATTCATCGGACAGGATCGTTCAACGCGACGCTAGTGTTGTATATCTTATCGGGTGCAATCAACAGCAGGCCTTACAGGCAATAACAGGAGCAGAGAGAGCGCGGGACTCAGTAGAAGTGCATACTGTATTGTCGCATTTACAAGCATTGGTGTCATTTTAAAGTGTGTGGACGATTGAGCCGTTGTTCGTTGAAGCCGCGACCAATCAAAACGTACCTTGAGCCTTGTCACGGGTGTGGGGTACACAAGCGACCTTGACACGTGTACAACAAATATTTCACTTTAGTACGTACTATAAAACACCTTTTATATACAAGATGGGAAGCAAAAGAGATCAAAAAGAAAGTTGGTTAATGCTATCGAATAGGCGGTTGCTGCAATCGTTTCCACGAGACTCTCTTCCCATTCAGTGTTTCCCATCTTCAAGTCCTGTAGTTTCATGCTGAAGGCGTTTTCCGCTCAACATATATGGGTGATAAGTATCAAATTTGAAGACGAACTGATGGCTTCACCAATGGACTGATTGTTACCTTTATTCCTATCGTTGGGCGATACTATGGAAGAACGTCAGGCTGTTCCTGTACAGCTAAGAATGCTTGTTTTTATAACGCAAGTGTCCCCACGTTCACACAAATTTACAGCCAGTGCCTATCAACCGAGGACATTAGGCTTGAGCTTAGCTGTTAGTAAAGCTCGTAAATGGTGGATATCGTTGATCTGGCTGATTATCAAACAAGGGTTTCGACGATTGTGCCAGTCCACACACTCCATATAACCGAATCATCGTATTTTGACATTTATTCATAATAACAAACTGTCACTAAGATGCTCAACCAAGGCAGAGGAGTGCGAAACAGTGACTGTAAATCGGAACACGGACTTATTACTAGGAAATACATCGTTTCGGCAACCAGTAACTGTGAATTCTTTGTCAAATCAAATGAGATTCGATGGTCTAATAAAAAACCTCTTACTTTTGTCGTAGTTAGTAACACTCATCAGTTCAAATGACAACGACGGGTCCTATAAGTACAATGTTATCATCGAGATCAGTTATTTAATTCTGTCCATTTCGCCATAACTTTGTCCCACTGACTTGGTGTCTATGACCTGTTCGTCCCTTACATTGTTCACAAAAGATGGATAAAACAAAGGGCTTAATTCTGTAGCATCAACAAGTGCCGTGGTGAAGAGTATACAATTATGTCCAAGGTGGTATATAGCTAAAATGTCAAGCCCTGCTCAATCAATGCTGGGCGGTTCTCACATGAATACAACCGCACAGATTTCAAAAAATTTCAGTTTGCTCACCGAGTTTGATAATTTCAAGAAGAACATCAGTCATACTTCATCATAACCGTCACGTTCAGGGAAATTTTAGTCAGCTTCTCTCGAGAAGAAGCGTCAGTCCCGAGATTCCCTTTTGCAAGAGCTCACCATTAATGCATTTCCCTACTGGGATTAGAACTTTGACCACGCTTTCATGGGGATGCCGTGTTCACGTACTATACAAGACAAACATCCTTTGGCACAACTGATGCAGAGTACTTGATCCAAGCAAACGAACAAGTTCACATAAAAGTTAATCGCATGACATAGAGGTTTGTATATTTCGATTGAATTTTTGACCTTTCCTCCGATAGCTACAGTCAGAAAATCTCTCTTAGAGGCAGACTTGAAAGGTGGCGTATGTCTCTGTTGAACTACCCGCTACGCCTTCCGGATGGAACGTACTGAACGCACATTTTAGAATACCTAACTGTGTATGCAAAATATCGGTTTTGCAGTTTTTTGATGCCCTTCACATCAAAAATTCTTGATGGATGAATAATGATAGACAGGTCCATTTAAACGAAATAAAAACTACCAGAAATAGTGGCTGCGTGTGGGGGAAAATGTGATCGTATTTGTCAAGGACTGCATGTCATGTTCAAATTAAAATAAACATTTTACGGGCAGTATATACGTGCAGATATTCTGAGTTTCGATTAATTCGTCGTTGAAATAGACTCCAAGGAATTACAGAGATAATTAGCTGGAGCCAGACTGTGTTCCAGTCTCAATGTTAAAGAGGGCTCTTGAATCGTAGAGTTTCACTACAGCATGGTCAATGAGTACTTTGCCCCATTTATTTTTTTAGCTTCAATTCGTTAATGTGCAAATAATCATTCCCATTGGTTATATCATATAATCGCCTACGCCAACAAATGATTGTCTGTGTTACCTGAACCACAATGTGCTGCACAAAATGCACAACTTGACCATTATTAGCAGTTGACACCGTATACTTATATATAGATACAAAACTGTATGTTGCATTGCATGTGTTGGTATAGTCACCAACCCCAATGCGTTCTAAACAAATGTTGTACACACAAGAAAAGCAGATTTCGTAGATTCAGCTCGAATAAGCCCAACGTAAGCAAACACCGTTGGCAGCAACTAATGATTTGAACACAAATTGTACCGAATGACCAACCGTTTTCACACAGCTATGTCATAATGACGGGAACACAGAGGACGCATACACACAAACTCTACACACCTGACTTATGCTGATTCTCATGCGGCTCCTGCTTCCAGAATACACCCGAAATAATAAGACAAGGACGCACAAGATTAACTACCTCCGTCGTCCAGCCAACCAGTGCTGAATAACCAGATTCTAGACCGGCACGACGATGGAATCACCACCCCTCGGAAACAAAAGTGTGAAAACTCTGATGGCAAGATCCATGCTTGGAAGGAAGACATTGAACATGTTAGGAAGAGGTGGTTCGACGTAACAGTATGTATCAATGTGCTCTAGATAGGATTATGATGAAAAGAAGGGTGTTAACTTTTGACCGAGAACCAAACGAAATTCTCAACATAAAATGCACCAGGAAAGGTGAAGAGAAGGTAAACCAGAAGAATCGCATGACCGAAGTTTCCCGAAAAGAAGCAGGTATGTTATCAAACAACAGCAGTCGTCGGTTGGTACGAACAAGAGAAGGGAATATGTCTGGCTTAATTTATTCGAGTCTAATGTATTTCGCCACCTTTCCGTCGCGGTTTGTTATGAGTATGCTGATGACCTATCTATCCGAGACAGTCAGCGCATTCGCGGCCGCATTAATTTCAACGTCATTCATTTACATTTGGTTTCTTTGCGTACGGTGCGCTTGAATCTACGGACGCGCAACTGTCGCTCAGTGAAACTGCGGACGCAAGTCCATGTCGCAATCCTCCAGACGGTCCGGTTCACGACTAAGTCTCCAGATAGTTTAACATCGATATTATAACACGGAGGGTTTACTTGAATAGCATCCTGTTATAGTCACTTCAGGTCAGGAGGACTTTGGTTACCAGGATTCAGTTGTCTGTGTAGCAGTTGCTTCGAAATCCGTTCACCAGTCACCCTATGGATAGATCCCCAGACGGAGCTAACTGAGCATCAGTATAAAGTTAATCTAGTCTTGGTATGCTTGGCGAAGTACATTAGGTTTCGTAATCATCTCCGACCATCGACTACCCTAGATGCGGTTAGGACATAGCGAGTGGAACTGGCTCGGATGTGACATATTTCGTTGATTCATTATCAAGCTCTGCGGATATCCCAATAGTTTAACAGTGGTTTGCTTGTTCCCATAACCACAGCGTTACGAGTGAAGCGTAATCGGATAATGTGGAACCTTCCTCCAGCCCCTGTTGGAGCTAGAAATTTTCTGCAGCGGAGGTGTCATGCTTCATCTTTTCTCCTGATAGCCCAGTTTCATCTGCATTTTTTTCATTCTGGAAATGTCCAGTAATCCCTTACATGTATGCTGAATCCGAGTCAATTCAGCTGGATTTTTAGTGAAGTAGCGGGCAAGTTTAGCCTTCAATGTGCTCACGGCTAACTTCCATGATGTCTCCCGGGCATGTAGACGAAAGGCCGGAGTTTTCTCAGTGGCTTGGTGGACTGCACATAGAACCCAAAAACGGTTTACAGCAAACCATTTATCTCCCTGTGTTGCCGGCCATCAGAGTGGCTCTGCATTAGTCAGTTTGCTTTCTCCACCACTCGTCCGTAAATTCACGAAATCTTTCAGTAAGCTGACGGCCGGCGCTCGAAATGCGGTTCTTCTGATTTGGTTCCTGTCTTTTTGAGAGGGTGGACGCTTCATTTCTCTCTTTTTCAAGACCAGAGGTAACCGCCCTGTTGTCATCAAACTATTTCGGTCGTCGCTGCAGCTGAATGTCAGTAGTCTCTACGAATACTGCCACAAACGGCACCCTGAGATGTTGCCACATACCGCCAGGGACAGCAGACGCGAAGGGCGACTGCACGTAGATACATTTTCTTTGCCGTCGATTTTCCCGACATCTTAACATCCAGGTTTCATTCATGTCCACAGGATTTACAACAAAAGGACCTGTAAACACGAGCAAACAACTTGGTCCTGATCAGCCACGCGCACCACTCACTTGATGCTTGTTTCTTGAAGGCAGTGTTATCACACGATCACTTTGTTATTTAGATGGTGATGCCATTTTATAATTGAGTCCACGTCAAACTATCGCTTGCATTCAGTTGAATTAGGATGACTGTGATAGTCAGTTCGTGCGAAAATTATCGATGTGGCAGATGGTCATCTTCCTGGTCGACTGCGCCAATGCTGTGAGGTCCAAGTATAAGTGTCCAAAGTGTTGTATCGTACTAAGCCTGTCTACTGAATTCACTAAGAACAAACCGTCG
The DNA here is from genome assembly GCA_008508345.1 of Paragonimus westermani. Lineage (NCBI taxonomy): Eukaryota > Metazoa > Platyhelminthes > Trematoda > Plagiorchiida > Troglotrematidae > Paragonimus > Paragonimus westermani. The sequence goes on from QNGE01005883.1 coordinate 18,932, forward strand.
GCTACTCATCAACGTGAAGTGAATTGTGACGGACAGCTAATTAGAGTACTAGTCCTTCGTATCGTCAGTGTGGCGTATGGTTGGACAACAAAGTGCTAAATGGATAAGCTTCGGTTTGACTGAGTCGCAGGCACACAGATATGCTGTGCGATTAAGTTTTCACTAAAGAATTTATCTAGCCCATGACTGCTAAAACGTCACAGCACCCACGAACACCTCACACTAGGTAACCTGACCTGCAGAAAATATACTCAGCAGATGCTTCTCTGAACTTCTGTCGATCTGTAAGCTTTTTCGCACTCCAGGCTACTAGGACGCCGTCGTGATGACTAAGCGTTCCGGTTGTCAGGTGCCACTACAGTGGCTTGTCACACTTCGGTACGTTATTTTTATCGCTGGTTCGAATCCTACAGAAGCCAAACGTTTCACAAGTGAGTTTCACTTAAATCGTGAAACCTGTTGCTCTATTTAAGGGCTATAAAAAATAATTACACGTAAACTGAACAGCATCCAAAGCTGGTCTCAACTTTTGTATTCAGGTAGACTTTCCTGCCGGCTACCTTCGAAAAGCAGAGCTAGACGCAACTGTCGGATATATAACAGGCGCCCGTCTGCCCGGTACTCTACCTCAACACCATCCTCTCCAGAGTTCTGAAAAGCAACTGTTACCATCGCAGTCAAATATGAGCCAAATAGGGCTAGGGCTAGAA
>QNGE01005883.1:20224-30606 GCA_008508345.1 Paragonimus westermani
CCGGTGTCCACGTCTACCAGTGCTTTAGTAGACTGGATAGATGGACCGAAGATCGCCTTAAGCGAATCGTAGAACTCCTTGTGTTGCCGAAGATCTGCGGAACCCTGACTGCACTCGCTCTGTTTCCTCTACCAGTTGTCCTTGATTCCGCGAACACGCTAGGCCAGTTGACGGCGGATACTCCGGAACCTAGCCTTCTTCTCTCCATTGGCTGGATCCACTGTGGATGTGGTGAACGCGGCATTCTTCTCTTGTACCAAGTTGAAGATAGCAGCGTTGTCGTCGTCATCAAACCAGATCGCGCGTTCCTCGCATTCCACATCGATCGTCTCAGTAGCTGCAGCCGTGATCTGTTTCTTGAGTTCTTGCCGCATACCTCCTAGGGTAGTGGATACCGGAGCGTCCAGCAGATGAGTGACTACTGCACGTTGAAAGGCAGTATTCGTCTCCTAGTTCTGTAGCCGTCTGATATCCAACTTTCCCCGTTTTTCGAAAGATCTACCGTGAACAGACCCACCTTCATGAATAAACAATTGGGTCCTAACCAGCCTATGATTCGTGCTACATTCATCGCCGCGCATCAACCGCGTGATGCGCACTTCACGAATGTCGCGCTGCCGCAAAATCACATAGTCAAGCAGATGGTGGTGACCGCTTCCTGAATGAGTCCACGTCGTGATTTTGCTCGGGTCCAGCTGGAATCGGGTGTTCGTGATAGCCAGCTCGTGAGTAGCACGTAAGTATGGCAGACGATCACTATTCTCGTTGACTAAACCAATGTCGTAGGGTCCGATGAATCCCTGCCAAGCTTCCGATTCGCACCCAACTCGAGCGTTCAAGTTATCCAGAACAAACAATCGATCACTCACCGTCGCCGACCGGATTGTGACGGACAGCTGTTCATAGGATTTGTCCTTTGTGCCATCAGTGTGACACACAGTTGGACCATAAACACTCATAAATGTAGCACGCTTACCTCGACCGAGTCGCAGGTGCATGGACAATATTGGAGGGCTGATGCCGTGCGATTCGCCTATCATCAAAGCATTGATACGATCAGCAACTGCAAAACAGACATCATGTTCCCGAACACCGTCTACCGGGTAACCTGTCCAGTAGAACGTGTACCCAGCAACTGCTTCCCGCAACTTACCCTGGTCTGCAAACCTTGTCTCACTTATGGTTGCTAGGTCGATTCCATATCGACGCAGTTCCATCACCATCAGAGCAGTGTGCCGTTTCGGTCGTTCTGTGGCGCTGCATCGATCCAGTGGCGTGCACACGTTCCATGTCCCAATGGTAGGCGTCTTGCGTCCCCGGACCTGTCTCAAGTCGGTCTTCGGGGTACAGAAATCTAACTGAGCACTATCTGCTCGGGGGTTCGTGGTCGAGGGGAAGTATGAAGGTGATTGTCTGGCAGTAGCATATTTTCGCCCATCCACCGTGTCACGTGCAGCAGACAGGGTGATCCGGTTTATCCTGCGCGACGGCCGATGCATTATGGTATTTGCTGTTTGGTATACAGTCTGGTACAGACTTGGTGCATAATGGTATACAGACATACAGACGGGTAGAATTGGGTTGAAGTTAGGCGTGATTAATTAGTTGAACAAGATGATCCGTAATGTATGCCTGTTGGAGTTTCCCATCATTTATTCAAAATCGGGATGACTGCCAGCAAAGGAGTCTTATGCGTTAAATTTATGGGAGTATAAAGTTTTCTTCTTTTTTGTTCGGGTCTAGGAAGCAAAATTTTCTGCCGATTCTCCTAGGGAAAATCGGAAACGAACTGTAAAGTGCAAATCATTCACAGCTAAATTAGGTAACTATAATTCAACGACGCACAGCAATCAACAGTCGGCTAATCACATTGTTCAGTCCGGACCTTATCGACAGCTTATGAAAAAAATCTTGTATAATGTAAGTTCTTACCTAGTGACACCTGGTGTTATTTATCCAATCATAAGCGCCGTCAGTACGTAATAACTGTATTCCTACCGACTATTTGAAACGTAAAGGCAACGTGGGCAATATACAAGACAATCGGAGCACAGAAATTTATGGCTAGCCAGCACTAAAACGATATATTAGTCACTTGTTTGGTCCATCTGCATAAGCGAATTGTATTTGTTCGGTACAACGAATCTTCGATGCAGACATAGGACAAGAAAACGAGGCAGAATAGAAATGGTTTGTTGTAGTGTCGATCTCCTGAGCGTATCTTCGCAGAAGCGTGACAATCATGGCAGAGTTTTAGACGTTCTGAATACTACCGTCCAACGAAAAGAATTGGAGAATCTGGACTTATGCACTAGTGATATAATGATATGGACGCAACTGATGTGACATAAGGAGCGTACTGATAATTGTGCTGGTTTTATAATAAGTAAGATAGTTTGAAACAAAATCCACTTCACATGTAAGCCCTTTTATGTGGGGCGGAGACAGATGAAATCTAGTCAATTAGCAGAGCGACCAACTGTTGTATTGAGTTCGTTTGTAAGGTTAGTGATTAGAACAACTAGTTTGGAACGGTATCGGTCTGTCGGTCGGCGGAAAGTAGCATACATACGGCCATTTTTCCATAAAAAGGGATATTATTCTTCCGGTAAGCTTAGATTTCTTCACGCCGCCCAGATATCTCATCCTTTGTGTTTGTCGGTGTTTTGACCGAACCTGCTACACGGACGGGTACACATAGATGTTCATAAACCTAGCTACAAGGCACTGTCACTCAATTCACCACGCACCATAACAGTGCTGAGAGATTTTCTAGAAGACGGTTCCGTAGGCTTACTTAGGACTTAATTAGTCTTCCTTAATCAGTTTAAGTATGACTACACTATCACGAACAGATTATGTTGCGCAGCTGCTCCAGCAAGCCGAAAAATGTGTTGCAGAAATGCTCGCTATAAGTGAACGACGTTGACTAATACCAAATCATGTTTAAAACAACGAATTGGCTGTAACATTCTGTCAGCCTATTGATCTTCCTGAAGAATATTCAATCACTTTGCTAACAAAACACACCACCCCCACATTTCTGATTTCTCAACACAAACCGATCTCACAGTGTTTCCGAGCAAGATTCTGCTCTCAACATGGGAGACACGTGAAATAGAAGAAACGGAAGGAAGGATGATCTTGACAGCATTACGAAGATGTGACAAAGACATGTACTAACAAACCGTGATTTCATCTTGCATTTGTTTATTCTTTCATGAAAGTATGCAAACGTATGCTACATATATGTGAATGTATATATAGTTTTGTTAACACAAATGAGCATTCATTTGGCACGCGTAGTTTGCACATAAAATTGTCAAAAAGCATTACCATGGTATCAATACCGTGTCCGAGAATTCCATGTTTAATAAATGTGTGGCTTAAACATTTAACAAACTGTCTCATCACTACAATAGGAGATCTCTAGTGCCACCAGTTGAAACAGAAAAGGACGTGATGAGGGCATACAACACTGTTTTATGATGGAGTTGATCGATAAGCATTTAAGACAGGTTTGATGCAGGAAATGCGTGATTATTGCCTACGAGATAACGACCTGTTTCCTCCGAAGTAGCACAATTTTACTGCTTCACACTAACAGCTTGAATATCATGACGCAGGATAAAGTTAAAAAGTGGGTGATTGATGGTTTGAATGATGTGGGCAGGTTAACAAATTAAGAGGCAGACAAAGCAGCCAAACAGATTGTGAGGGAAAAATCGTTATCTGAAAGGACTGAAGAAGTGCAGTGTACATTACAGGTAGATTTGTGCGCACACGACAAACAGTTCACACAGAAAAATGGCGCGATAAATCATACGATCAGATTACGATTCATGAATAACTTCTAGTAACGAGCATGTAGTACGATTTTTCAAGTTTTCTCATCATATAGAACAGACCTGTCTCTGTCTCAGCTCTACCAAGAACTAGATTTGAATCTAGTGATTCGTTTGAAGATAGACTGTTTCGAGAATCTATCAGAGTTTCGAAGCTACGGTCCTGTATGAGTGATTCCTCACAGCCATAAATAAATTATTCCCGAAGATACACTTCCAAGTTGTACGATAAAGATATTAACACGAATACGCTTGTGTGTGAGTTTTACCTGCAGAATATCCAGTGGTCAATGACAGGTTGTTGTCCGAGTCCCACGTCATGATATTTCGGAGAACCTTGTGGTATTTTGCTCGTTTACGACAGTATTTGAATTATGATATACGTTTATTTGTGTTTACCGCGTGACGTTATTAATAATACATTACTTCAGTGTGGACTGTGGTGATACCATCGCTTTGAGGAGTCCGGATAAGTATTGTTAGTGGACTATCGATTACGCCCTAATAAGAATTGGGGAACATGCTCATTTAACGGGGAAGATAATTTGATCTAGGTGAATATGTAAAGAGCGAATCTTTGTGTGGTACAGATTAGGTGATAAAAACGACCAGTGGAAGACTACTGGGAGAGAAATGAGTAGTCGGTGTGTGCATCACCGCTTCAGTTGTTTAACAGTGGGGTGCCAGTCGCCATACGCGGTGCAGGCAAGCGGAATCAACTAGTTCTCACTGTTTATCCACCTTAAAAGAGAGTTTCTCGGTTAGTAATGTCAGTCCATCCGACCTTCAGGAAGGCAGAATGAGATCCCTGGGTTCTAAACGTATACAGGTCCAGCTTTGACTCAGATGAGGTCACTTTTGGAGTGTCAGCTACTTCTTACGGAAAAGCGTTACAATGAGAACACAGTCTGTGGATGAGTACTTTGTGCCGACATAACAGCCGGCCTCGTTGGGGAGTTAGCTTTAAAGTCTGCTTAGGAGGCCAAGGTTGAGCTACTTTCAGAACAATCCATGGTCGGAATGCAGCGGATGGTTTGAGATCAGATACGTCAGAATGAAGTCCACCATCAGTCACTTGTAAATAAGAAGTAGCGCTTTAGACTGACTAAGCTTAATGAAATAATGCTGTTAACGCAGGCTCTTGACCGTCTTGGTTGCATTGTGCAAGATAAATTGAACCTTAAGGGAGTGTATCGTAACCTCCAGCGCACAGCTCAGGATGTCCAACTTAGCGAGGGGTATGATGTATGACCTAAAATTTGTTGTGAAGGAAAGGGTGTGTAACTCTAAGGGTTGTTAGGAAAAGGTCTAGTCTGGCCTTATTTCCCCGTGCTAGTAGTTTATAACTAAGCCACAGGATTAGATCTTTCGTAAGGACTGTGCGCAGATTCTTCCTGTGTTCAGCAACAGGAGTGCGCACATCATCAATGTGACTGGAGTGAGGGGGATTGTGTTACACATTTTGAATCTCATCTTTAGACTTTAAACGGTGGCGAGTTTCCAGCAATCATTCAGCAAAAAGGTTCAGGTCATTCTGGAAAATTACTTGGTCCCCACGTGGGAGTATGGCTGTTCCCATGCCAGATTATTCAACAGTCAATAAGCTTTGACTCAACCGGTATCTCCAACAACACTGACGGTTACCGGTACGAGCTACACACCAAGTGGACTTTGTCCATTTATGCAATAACAGAAAAAGAACATCCATCAGAGACCTGAGAGGGCAAGTAAGCAAATTCACAATTCACTTCTTGACCATTCAACAACGAAAATTTAACATTATCATGTAATATGCTTCAGTAAACAAACTAGCGATATTCTTGTTAAAACCTACGTTTTCTTAGGTGTGATATCAAAATCTTAGGTACTCATATTATAGAACGTTTCAATAATGCAGAATAGTCAGAATCGGAGATTGCGATGGCCACTGGAATCGCACACTGATTCAAACCCCATGCGTTAGCAAAATGCAGGAATCCTCAGGCTTATTGTACTAAGCAGTTCTCAGCCACGGTACCAGAACATGGAGCTACAGATTTACATCAGTATTGTAAAAATCAGAACTTATCGTTGATCAACGCTAAGAAAGCGTGCGATGTTAAAACTAACCGTCTAAGTGGTTGAATTCTGAACGAAGGACTCGATATATTGCATTAAAAAAACATATAACTGTTTTACCATACACGCTATATCGTAAAGCGACGATAGATTGGTCGAGGTTTGAGTTAATCGTGAATGGAACAGATTTTCATGATGGAACAACATCAGTTTTGTAGTGCAAAAAGCGAGAAATTAACGATTTAACCGCACAGATCGCCTCAGAGTTTGGTACGTTTGTACTGAAAGACAAATGATCACATGACTGATTTTCTGCATAAATATGACGCGAACAATATAATTGTTCAGGCAGTTCTTCAGTGTTAAGAAATTGTTTTCAGGAATAAGAAACTAAATTAACTACGGACCTGAGCAGTGAACAGTAAGCTGGTAATAACAGCATGCCGAAAACTGCGCTCACAGACTGACAGTCAAATAATTCGAGAGTGGAATGTACACATCTGTTAACTTATAAGAATTTTTCACGGGGGCTGTCAACGGAGCTATAAATACGATCGGTTGTTACGTATATGTCGTTTGTCATACCTTTTGATGCAGCGGTTTATGTTAGAAGAGAGGAAGTGAGGTTGATATTTACTGGCTAGTGAATGGAATTCCATGGGACAATTGTTGAGGGTCACTGTAACTCGTGATTAGTGGTGTTATTGATTAACAAACTGACTTGTCGTTCTTATCATTGCATCCTAGCATCAAAAAGTAACCGTCGTAATACCCATCTTTGGAAAACCACAACAATGCCTGAAGACATTTGATGAAAAGCATGCGAACAAAATCTGAGCAACTTTTTTGCTGTCATGCACAGTTGTGTTAAAAGGAAAAATGTACATTGGCTAGAAATGAGCTGAAAAGTGTACTGACGTTAAATGATGCTTCAAAACAGCTATTTTACGCTAGTCAGGCTAAAAAAATACGTATGCGACTTTCCAACAGTGAGAATGCTTGCTATCAGTTGACAGCTGACAAATAACGTGTGACTTCATAATAGTGGGTGTAACAAGAACACAATCCGTTCCCACAGAAGTGACGAGGAAACCTCATGATCATGTTACGGCGATTGTGGAAGGCATAACCAAGTACCCCACACTTCACAGTGCCTTTATAATTACCTCTTGAACGGGGTTCACTTCGTGCGCCATAACAGCCTGTCGTGTACTATGTCACCGTACATTCAGAGTTCTTATAAAAGAAATTTTTCTCCACTCCTTTTTAGTTTGGCATCACTCACGTTTTGCTTTTCAAGTAAACTTTTGCTATAATAATGCAAACGTATAATATATAATATGCCTTAGAGGTCATTTCAGATCAGTCAATCAGAGTGTTACTTACTAACCACTTTATGCAGTGGCTTCTGCGAAAGCAACGTAGTGACTTCCTGTATGGTGTGTTTCGTCCTTTAAGGACCTCTGCCATTAGTGCTCCGAGTGTTCAGGGTGATCATCAGAAGTATGAACATGGTTTTTGTTTGTCATTCAAGAGAACAGTGCGGTTGCTTCATTAATGTTTTTGAATCTTATGATTTTATCTCGGGAATACGTCTTTACGATATGATTATTGCTCACGCTTGTCAGGTGCACGGTTTGCTTAATAAAGGTGTGCACTACCAACAGGGCCGTAACAAGTATTCTGTGTAAAACTGACACATATTCAACACATGGACGGGTGTCTCGTTTTAGTCCACCATACTTTTAAAGTTAGTTCAAATGTTAATGTAGTCTGTGCTTCTCTACCTCGTTCAGTTAAATTTTTCTGCAGTACCTATTGAAACTGGCCTCAATGAAAATACATAGTGAACACAGACGACTGTACTACCAGTAGGCAATGCAGTTTAGCTAAACTAAGGGAGGATCAGAAGAAGAAAGGGACTAGCACTCTCCTTCACATCGGGCTGATAGTGTTCCGAACACACTGAGGATTAGTTTCAAAGTTCACTTGATTCCAGAACTAAAAATCATTTACTCGAACTTTTATATCAACACTTCCACTATACCCCCATCCACCATTAGCTCTGAGCATTTCAGTAAACTTGGAAACCCCGAACCTTCTGGCCACTCTAGACACACAGACATGTCAAAGCCGAATAGAGCCAAATTTGTCAAAGTGATAGAAAAGATTCGGAGAGACGGATTCAGTTCGCCCACGCAAAAGGCATATGTGGCAAATACCACAGATATCGAAGTCCGAATACTGATTGTAATGCAAATAGACGGCGAACTGCCGCCTGCCGGACTGTCGTGGCATTCAGCCCTTCTGCGTTCAGTTCCCCAAAGCCTAGAAATTATGAAGCAAATAATGAGGAATGTATAGCCTGTTCAGATAATTACCTCTTCCGACATCTCGTCGAGTGTTGTAAGAACTACTTAAAAGTTACTTTGAGGAAATACTTCCTGAACAGGCTCTAAAAGCCAGCAGTAGCAGATATGGCAGTTCAGTTTGAATAGGTTCGATTGGGAGTTAACAGACCTGTCTAGAACAGTCATTTGTAACTCCTAGATTTGACAAACGGAGATATGCGGGTTAGTGCACACATTGTGGTTGTTTCATGAAATTGCTGCTTGCACACAAATAACCCACATTCGTCTATAATGATATGTGGATTCACCTACATATCTTTCCCACTCGGCGGATCAACTAAGGCGACATAATAATCATCTCAGCTACTACAGATACCTGTCCGTACAAAGGAAATAACGACATAGGCGTCTGTCGTTTGCTTTTAGTTGACTGCAAGAATCAGTCACCAAGCTGACTGACCGTGGGACATCATATCCGAACGCAGACAAGATCACACCCCTCAGAATTAAACGGATTGGGATATAGACAAAGGCTAGGTTGGCGTCAAACACACAAATTGAAGCTAGCTTCAAAGTTCAAAACCCTCAACCCCACTCTCAACCGAATGGCACGCGGTACAATCTGCAGAATTTACGGTATAACTACTTAGGTATTTTCGTTGGTTGACTATCCCAAACGGTTGCACTTAGGTTTATTCTACGCGGACAAAATAAATAGTCCATGGAATTGCTCCTATACAACACCACTCCACTTCTCAAAAACTGATCTAGCAGTAGATTACATGCTTTTACAATCACCCATTTATACTAAACATTACGAAGATTTCATGTAAGGAGGACACAGTATAGATGAGATGTTCATCTGTGGTATGGCTGTACTTCGCTGGCACATAGAACTGGAGGAAGGTGGAGACGCAGTCCATTACTTGAGTTCAAATACTGAGGGACCCACCAAGTGAATCAGACTTGCCCTATTACAGTGATCAGTAAATCACATTCTTTTTCATGGTCAACGATACGAACCTCTCCAAAGTAATGGATTGGCTGCACATGGATTCCGATAGTGGGTCACATAATTCGACATCCCCTACTACTTATGAGTTCATTCGGTGGTTACGTAAGCCTGACCCGGTGTCGTATCGATCCATACCTTCTGTGTTCCCGTTATGTTCACACCACTGAGTGTGACGGAACTGGCAATAAAGAAATCTCAGATCCATTCCGGTCACTGTGAGCATGAAAAGCAACAGGAGTCAGTTATATGTATGAAGACGAGGTACACATTACTCAAAATGCTGGTCTAATTTTATATCATTTGACAATGACACAATATTAAGGATAGCAACCGTTTATTGTGCAATCCCGCTTTCACGAATACGACTTTTCAGACTGTGATAACTCCGCATCGTGTTTCACCGTTTGACAGTATGCCAATTTCAGTAACTCGACTGTGAACAGCTGTTTTCACAGACGACGTGATGGTATCTACAATGTCTTGTTTACGGTATGCACTCATAGACAAGTATTTCGTTCCTATGGCTCAGCATAAGTTTGACACGAAGTCGCATTACGAACTCAGTGTAATCTGTACCAACATCAAAGAACCGAGTGAATCGTTATTGCAAAATAGGCATAAATACGACATGGAAGAGTGGTTGAATTTGTGTAAAAGAATTTAGTTGAAACCTGTTGAACCAGTATCACTGACACGATTAAGCCGATCACCGAATTCATTACAGAAAGACGAACCAAGACTCCTCAAATTTACTGTTAGAACTGGAAAAGACTTGGAGCGTATATTGCTGTCAGCATCTCTACTCCAGAAGGGGTCTGAAAATAGTGAAAGGATTTTAGCTGATGCAAACCTGGGATACAAGCTAGCATTAATGGTGCTGAAGGTCGAGGCCTAATTATTCTAGGTGTCCCGGAGACTGATGAAACATCCGATAAAAAGATGAGAAACAAACACGATTTTCTTCAATGGAAATTCCTTAGCGATACACTTAAAACGGACGATGTGGCTGTGGTTGACACGTTCCGGATCGCCAAATCACCAAAGTATATGGGAACTGGTCCTAAACCGCTAAAGCTCACTCTACTCCGAAGTGAAATGCTCGACATAGTGAAA
>QNGE01005884.1:8159-32366 GCA_008508345.1 Paragonimus westermani
TTTGAAACGTCACAATAAATCGTTCACCACTCAGTGTCTGCCTATTTTTGCGATTAATTTGAATATATATATATATATATAGCCCAGACCGTCTGTGAGACCAGGCTACCAGAAGATATAATCCGACCCTCCGGTTGACAACAGTAATGTATAATAAGGTGGCATTCACGGTCAACTAGTTGACGGTTGGCATCCGTTCTAATGTCCTTCCCTTTCTCTATCCCAAAGATAACAACATTGCTTGAACTATTAAATAGTTCTGCTGCATACTCAGAGTTGTGCGCCACTGCTTAAGTATTCAAGTGCAATCAGTAATCCGACATATAGCCGTACGTATGTGTTCTTCATCCGGCTACTCTCCTTTGACCTATTCGGCATGGTTGTAGTTGAATTTGTCGAAGCCCTAGCCAGCGCAACCCTCTCTCTCTTGTTCTGGATCAATGCGTCAGACAAGATTGACCATCACCAAGTAACAGTAGCAAATGAAGTCGGATGAAGCTATGGCATTCGTCAAAATATCCAGCGAATAAGCAGACGATTAGAAATGTCAACAAATCAACAGAAATACCATCGTCTGGTTTCTACGAATAAGATTACTGGCGAGCGATAAAAGACCACATTACATTAATAGAAACACGTGGCACACTTTATGCCTTGTTTTGATGATCACTGATCACCCGAATTATTGATGTACAAAACCGAACGCTGTACAAAGTCAGGAGTCACGGATGGCACACGGACAATTTCTCACACAATTTATAATGGGTGTCTTGCTGGGTGTGAACCATATAAGTTGAACAAAAGCCTTGAAAATCAGTACGGAAAATTAACGTTCTCCTGTGGTACAGTCGACTCGTTGAGAACAGACTACACGACCTCTTTTAACTGAACAGTGTAAGGAGTGACGTATGATTTGCATTTGGGGTGAAAATCAACTCGCAAAACACTACGGAATTTCTTAACCGTAAAAGTGAATACTGCGTTCTGCAGGCACCAGATGTCTGATTGTGAGTGCCGCGGTATTTTCCGTGTCAATCAGAGAGACAAGCTGCGGTCCCACAGTTGGATACATGCGTCGTGATAACGAAATCAAACACAAGCCTGAATTAGGCCCGTTTGAAGTATGAATTCTGCATGTCTTCGACCTCATGGAACACGTTCCTATGTTCTTTTGACTGGCTTAATTTAGTAGTTAATTAATTGATTTAGTAGTAATGGCATAATTTAGTAGTAGTAGAATAACAGTCTGTACAATGAGTAACGAAGATCCTACAGCACCTGAGTAGCCTAAACAACTTATTTGGGAAAAATATGTGCCAGCGATGGCACACTTTCAAAGTCACAGTAGAGCATCGCTGTAATGAAGGACAGGTCTCACTGATACAACTTAGGCTTCCCCAAATTATTCGTTACAACGGAATGACCGCTAGGACAAACTAGTTTTTTTCGTCCCGAAGCTTTTATCACAACGGTGCTCAACTTGTGTGTTTATCGGATCAGAAAGGTAATCACATTCATCAACGATAGATTTGATATTGAATCACGAATTCTCAACCTGCATTAAGATTTCGTGTGAGTTAACGCAAGGCAGTAAACAAGAAATACATACGATAGCAGTAGCGTCATCAAGCCAAGCGGCTATTCCTGAATTTTCAACGAACACTGCGTCCACCGTCTACTGCATGACGGAGGCAAAAAATTATATACTCACCATTGTCTACTAAGTTGGAATGGGATGATAATTACCAATGATGCCTTTCGCTCATCAACAGTCTAAGTTTCGTTACTATACTGTATAAACGTTCCTATGATAGTCCGTTGCCAAATACACGAGCACAAATAATTAGATAAGAAAGACAGATAAAGACAAGCGAACGACTTGCATAGCTCTGAAGAAAAACTCGCTAAATGATACGCGAATATCAAGTATAAAAACACCCATTGTGCGCACATCTGTTGTCAGTAATGAGAGCGAATCGGCATAGCATCGATTAGTTCATCAGAAAACGATTGAAGGCGCACTAATGAAAACGTGTACAATACTTGAAGAAACGTGACACGCCCAAGACAATAAAATCACACACACGCACACACAAAACTGGCAATAAAAACGTTCGTCCTGAAGAACAAAGCAAGGAGAAAGAAATCACGAATGACCCGTTCACAATAACCCGGCGAAAGCCATTGGTTACCGACGATACAACTTCTGATTAGCAAAATACCAGGCGAGTTAATTTTCACCAACGTTGTGAGCAAGTCGGCATAGTCCAAATCGCAATTGTAAAGCAAAACGTCTCCTAAAAAGTTAACTGCTGAGGTTATGGGTGGTCTACAGGCAATGAAGCTCTACAATTGCTATTTATCATAAGTCAAGTTTCAGTACCAGATCGAACCGTTATGGGACGCTCTGGGCCGCACTGTGACAAGCGCAAAAACAGAAACGTTAGAAGCAAACCCGAACTCTAACCTGGAATAACAAATTTGATGGCGCAGGGCGGTCACTGTATTTGCAGTGAAACAGGGTGGTAATCCGGAACTATATATGCAAGATTAGGAAAGCTGAATTTAGCTGGAATCTAACGTGGACGGGAGTTACTGAAGTGTGTCTACATAGTTTCTCAACTGGGTCCACGGAAGTGGGTAGTACATCGGACAATACTGTTTGGTACAGCCTAGTTTCCATTTGGCAAGGACAGTCTCCAAACAAACGATGTATGGTAAGCAATCAAACGACACCCGAATCATTATCAATACGGCTTATGAGAAGCGTTGGAGATCAAACGGGGATAAAAACCGATGTCCTGAAACTTTAAACCGTGGGAAACAGAGAGAGCAGGAAGAAAGGGAAGATGGATTTCACACATATACACAGGGAGGAAAACAAACAAGTGCAACTATGGGAACTAAACAAAAAACCCACCGACATCTACGGTAACGATGTCTACTAGGGCAATCAGCGGGACCGTTTGTAAGGCTGAAAATGCGTTCATTTGACGATCCCTTAGGGCCGACGATACTCGGTGGTTGATGCGAATCTTATCCATGAAGCCGACGGAATCAAAACCACCTGCCGATGGTACAAGTGAAACAAGCAGAGCTAAGACCGGAAGAGCGGCCGATTGGATGGGTCGTGGTAATACGTCTTCTAACCCATGTGTAGCGCGGCTTATCAGACCTGATGAAGTGGACTCGATTGGGACCAACAGAAGGTAGACAGCAGTCATTGCGTTTGATGGAGAAAACAATTCGGGTCGCACACCAGAGAATGGACACAGACGAACCGATACATGTTCGGAGAGAGAGAGACGTTGTGGCGTGAAATTCACTGGGATGAGCTGGACATGAGGGAAACGAGATCGGCGTTTTTTAAGACAGGAACGCAGCATAAAAGGATGACGTACAAGAGGGATTAACGCTAGTATGGTACATAAAAATGTACACACTCACAGGCGTTTTTTGTGAACAGTAGTGTGGCTGAGTATGCTGAGGAGCAGTACCGGTTGACAATGGCGACTCGATTAATTCCACGTCTGCTTGGCAAACAGTCAGTTGGCAAGTGGTCCAGTCACAGACCTGATCACATGAGGTTATATCAATAGATGGAACACCAAACCGCGTCGCGAAAAGCATTAAATCCTGTTCGACAGCCTGTACAAAAGCCGGAGCATCGGCGTAAGTCAGAAAATGTTGAGGCCACAAATTAGGGGAGCTAAGAGATTGCAGAGAAAAACGGGATGAGAACACAGATAACGATAAAAAATCGTCGAGTTAACTGTAGCGTAAAAGGATTGTTCAAAATGCCCTTTTGATCGAACTTACTAAGAGTTCAAATGGGATATGTCAATTAGGTGAACAGATAGTGACTCGATCCAGTCCTGAGTTGTGGATTCGATTGGCTGAGTTCGGTCGTGTGAACAAAAGCGTTCTGATGACGATGACGTATTGATTTTCAAGTACGATTCGACAGACATAGTAGGACCAGTCAACGCCAGCAGCTTGTATTCTGTAGTCTGGGCATGTTGCGTAGGCACCACGACTGAAGTAGCAGCCAGGCTGTGGGGGGAGTGAGGTAGGTGATGCGAACAATTATGTGCATTGGATGATTCCATATCTAGGGAAATACCGTTACTGACACCCAGGCTGAGATCGTGCACACTGATCGAATTGACGGTGTCGGTGGCGTGCAAAAGTGCAGCAGGAGGATCATCCACTTCCTCAATAGTCAATTCGGCGGCCTCCGCTTCGAATATTTCGTAGTCTTCCCACACCAAAGCACCCGAAACCGATTCACCGAAAGTACGCTGTGAGTGGGATGGACCAGAGCACTGCTCGGGTCGCGGGGCCATCAAGGCTGAAAAGACAAGCATGTGAACCAAAGTTAAACAGTGGAAACTGAAGAGGGTGAAACACAAAAAACAGCTATTTACATGGGGGCAAAATAATAGGGCGAGCAGAAGTTAAGGTTTTTCTATAGGTTATTCTAGTGGCTGAAATAGGTAACAGAACACTACTCGAAACCTTAGAGTGGTCTGTTAAAGGCCATATTCCTTCCCCCATCCTGTAAGATGTCCGAATGAAAGCACCACACACCGCTATTGGATTAAGGCTACCCAGTCCGTTAGTATGAATTCGACAGTCCGTCCCTGATTTGCGTCAAATCGATAGGATTAGTGACCAACACTAGTGGTTCATCCAACAAACGACCGTAATGCACTAGACTCATTTAACTAGCAGTAATCGAGCAACCACCAGCCAACACGTTCTTTAATTAATCCGACCGACCTAGTCTTATCACAATTCTGCATAAGAGTATTATCCCGAGAACAAATTTGTCTCTCTTCTCAACATCGATGCCCTATCGTGTATGCAGCAGGAGCACATTTCTCTGGAGTATATTCGGAACCGGAATGGGGTTTATTGATAACTGATCCAAAAGCTCCGGTGATTCCGTAACATTTTGAGAATGCTAATCCAGCTAATTATACGATGTGCACCTTATGTACAAACTGGGTTGGTCAAAGAATAGCACTCAGTGTGCGACAACGGCTTGTGGGAAGAGGGATTTTACGTAACCAGCTCGTGGTATGCAGTAATGGTTCACAAACGATCTTCCAGTTTACTACCCACTGGCTTCCTGAAAGTGATAACCAAACACGTTACTTAAAACAACCTAGTAAAGGCAAACACTGATGCTAACCAGTACAGGACTCTGACTCTTACTTACAATCGATTACAGTGTTCGTAATCCCATGGAATTTTCACTCAGTCTTTCTGCATCAGCCGAAACCATCTACTACTTATTAGTAATCAAAACGCCACCCAACAAGTTAGTGATTTTTGAGATTTCAACATGGAGAGAAGTCCTAGTCGTAGAGTCATTGACTAGAGATTAAAAAGCAGCTACTGCGGATCTTCTCGAGGAGATCGGAAAATCCAAGCAGTACTCATGCGAAATTGGTTCAGCGTATGCATATGATAAGTTGGTCGTGCCCAATGTGACACCAATAGCGCATTGGTCCACACGGTTCCTTAATGAAAGCGTGACTGGAGTCCAACTCCCGGCCGTGATGAGAATATGCACTACTGACCACTTTGAACAAGAGTGAAACACGAGTGTAGCGCTTCTTTTAGCAAGGGGGTCGGTTGAAAGTTCTGTAGGAATACGAAAGCTGTATTAAATTGTTAGGGATGTTTAACTGATGCAAAAGCAAACACATCTGGAACAGTTGAGTCTAATGCAACCACTTTTAGCCTATCAAAATCGGGCAGACTCGCTTAGAAGAAATCTAGGGTTCACGTATTCGGAATGTTAAAACGTTCCTTGCCGTCCTCCTTCTATACACTTTACCGGTTTCACCTCTTTACATCTTCACACAACTCATCCCAAGGGCTTTGATCTCTGGAAGAATTCGAACAGCGACGTTAATTAATAGCAAGACGTGTTGCCGAACACGACGCTTCCGATGCTGTACATTGCGTCAGTTTTGTTAACCAAGTTGCTTTTTTTCTTTGCAAAGATTCCTGACAGTTTTACTTCCTAATACATTCTATGGGGACTGGTGTAATATACACAGCGCGAGAAATTTGACAATTCTCAGACGACTATGAATGGTATACAGTCACGGATGAAACATTTGACGAAGATCTGCTTTGAGCAGGCCCATCGATTAGCTACACCGCCACACAAACTACCGTATATATTGATTATATAACTGAATGCTCACCTGTTCGAGCTTAGGCTGAGTTGTGATATCACGGAGAAGCGATCACTCTCTAGAACACAAATGTAATCACAGTTGAGTCAAACAAATGAATTTAATTCAGTATTTGTGCTTCAACAACAGACCATAGGTAACCGCTAAGCTGAACGAGTTGCTCAGGTGTGGAGAAAGGAACGATCCAGAAAATAAGTTTCAAGGCTGGGCAAGCAGGTTCGAAGGTACGGGGCCAGAGACACCGTTGGCAAGAAAATTAAAACTAGTGAGGAAGGACTGCTCCTAGAAGCCAAATTGTTGTTATGGAATTAAAACCAACACTACAATGTTACCACGTAGAATGGAATAAAAAGATGTGTAGAAGGTTAAACATTGGAAGATGGCTCACCAACAAGAATAAAAGTGGATATACTCAGACGCTTGAGATCCATTGATTTACGGCGTAAATGAAAACAAATAGACTGATAGGTAAGCGAAGTAAACACAGCATTGGTCTCAACAGGCAATCCGTAAGCCCCATACGTCCAGACACAAATTGATCAGTAACTTATGACAGAGGAGAACCGGAAAACAAGAAAAATTTACGCGTTCAAGTTAAAAGATCCCTCAACTGCTATCGAATGGTTTAACAACGTAAACCCCTGATAAACGTAAAAAACAACATGTAGGGCGGAAGCAATAGAGCATGCAGGAGATAGAACCAGCAAAATGTACAGTACATAATTATACTTGGAATCTTCAACTGAGAAAGGAAGAATCAATTAGCACGTACAATCAACATGAGAACAATCTCAGTGAGCAGCAGCAACAACAACCTAAAAGCGAAGGGAGAGAGAAAGTGGACAGACACAACAAGTAAATGTGGGCAGTATTGAAACAACTATAATTCTGTTCGTTGGCAATGTTTCACTCCGGATAGAGAAGCCTCGTCAAACCAGATGAAGCTAATGAAATGAACAGGTTGGCGTGGTGAGAGGATGTCAAATACCGTGGAAGCCATGTTTCAATTGCTGCAAGGGTGAATGACATCACGAGTGAAACACCGTTCGTCTGTTCTACCGCATAGCTAGTTATCAGGTAGATACGGGAGGGCTGTAGTATAGCTGTTCCTTAGCGCAGGTGCACAGTGCATTCAAGAAACGCACAAACCCGGTATCCATGCTTTTGTCCAAGCCCCGGAGTAGCCGGTTGCGCATGACACCGACAAATTCACGATAGCTCAGTTGTCCATCATCTGGGGCGAGTATAAATAGGATTTTTAGCAGGTAATTCTTGGAAAATGATAACAAACGTCCTAGAACAAGCGATTTCAAAAGTCATAACAATCATTTCAAACAAATGACTACATGAGTAAGATCGCCTGGTCGTGGTAATATGATTAGGGAGCTGGGTGTTTAAAAGGGCGCTTGCAGAACTTTCGACGGTAAACCTAGTGCGCCCGATATCCATAAAGATCGTACAAGAGTGCAACAGCCATAGATCAAGCAGATCTAAACTGGAGAAACGTCTGAGCCAGAATGGAAACATCTTTAATAGATATAATCAACGGTAGTTCACAAGTTGTTCGTCTGCCAGGAAGTCTCAGGCATCTTTCAGTTGATCATAGGTGGCTATGTAGACATGGAATTCGGAATGTTGTTCACAGCCCAACACAGTCGGAATATTCAGGTTTATCAGAATTGCGAGGCTCCCCTCACATGCACTACCCTTTTGGTACGGCTCCCGCTCGTGAACAGTACGACATCAAAATAAGCAGATGCAACATTGTTACATGGCCGATGGGAAGGAAGCAAAGGGAACATCAATAAATATGGGCTGGATAATCTCTGCCGATACAACTCAACACATAATTTACCAACAATAGGGGCTTACCGAGCGCATTGTACTCACTTCCAATGAAGATCATAGAGATGTTGTTGGTGCAGGATAGCGTTATCGTGAATCGGAGTTCGATAGTGAACGCAACACAAAAGACCGGTGTATGGGGTAGCACAGAGAACAAAAAACTGCACGCAAAGTAACAGCAGCAGTAACCACAGCGGTCACAGATGGCTGAATTGACCAGTCAAGGAGAGCAACCGTATAATAGATGCGTCGGGACAACCGGAATTCCGAAAATCGGATTTTTACCAGTTCCCGCTAGTTCAGTCGTTCTAATGGAGTAAAACTAATTACTTCATGTGTTTGGAAGTAATCAATGGAGCAATGAGAAAACATGATGAGGACTTACTTTCTGCGCTTGGTCATCATTAGGTTGATTAAAGCAACCGTCACACAAGTGAAGACGTGAACGCAGTTCGGGCACAAATGGTCAGAATAATCCGAAATCCGAAATCTTACACAAGTAACTTGAATACCGATAAACGGTGCGTTTCGAGAATTGTTACCGAGGGAGCATAAAAAATAAGTAGGGTGGTTGAGTTGAGCAAAGGGGGGGTTCGATCATAAGGCGGAAGAACGCATCACAGATGACCCACATACAATGACTTTTGAAGGGAGTCCTGAAGTAAGTGTAGAAATACAAAGCTCAATGTGCAACTCCGTTTCACCGGTAATGCTGAAAATGATACAGTATTGTCTCCGTAATATTGCTGTTGCCTGGACGTTGGTGGTAGGGCGCCTTGAAAGTTCCATGAAGCACTACACTGGTTATGTAGACCTAGTCAAGGAAGAACTGTCCGTAAAACCTATGTGAACAACCTACGATTGAACTCACAATAGTCAGACACGGTGAGCTTTCGCATACTGCGGGGTTACATAGTTCGTAGCGAGAACTGGAAAATCATGAAAACGTCAGGTTGGCTGAACTCTTTCACCAATAAACCTACCGTTGACAGCGTCAAATTTCCTTTGGATTTCAACAGGGCAGCGAACAGATCCACCCCAGCTCCTGTTACGTTCATCTCTAACACTAGTGCATTTACCTCTCAGCGGGACTTAAGTTGTTTGTGAAGAAGGTAAGCAAACAGTTTACCGTTAATCGTTAGAGAATGTGCGAGAGTTTCATGCTAACCCCAAGCAACGTTATTTCGCACACCTCTAAATTTTTGATTTAGATAGTCGATTGTTAGACGACTTTAGCTAACGAGGGGATAGTAGTCGTCCGTAGGGCCTTGAGTTCAAGCTTATACGCTCAAGCCCCTAAACTTTGATCGACCGTGCACTACTAGCGGATATGTAATCTTTTCCGTTGTAAGCTGAGGCAACCCTGCCTGAAAACTGTCGCCTACACGCTGTCCTGAGATATAAGTTTCTGAGCTAAAGACTTTGGTTGAGAATCCGAGTCGTTCTCCTGTTTAGGTCTGGGCGTCTTGGCAGTATCTCAGCCCACATACGATCAGGACAGTTAAGCAACAGCGAAAATACTGATGTACTTCTGTCCCCGTTTACGATTAGGATGATGACGTCACATTATCCATCCATCTTTCATTTGACCCTGTATATTTTGCCCGTTAGTGCACTTGACCGTAATGGGTTGCCACATATCATACGTATACAACTGCCCTGAATGTGGCGACGACCGTCGACAACTTGAATGGAAAAAGATAAAAAACATGCGTAAAAATTATGGGAATCACCTAGTGGAACAGTTCGGAGGGATGGAAAGAGCCTTTTTAGTGTGGAAACGTAGTAGATTCATCTTCATGATTCGTGGTTGCACCGACTCTCGAGTCGGTGTGAATGCCTTTGGAAACGATGGTGTTCTTATAACCAGCCAGTCGCGTTGACTTGATAAGTGAAAAGGATATTCTCAGGAACAGTTATGTTGGCCCCAATCGAACTACATAGACGATGGAATGTGGATGGTCAGTGACTGCGTACCAACCTTCAGTCGGAAGCAAAATGCTCCTGGAGCGTGAATTGTTGAACCACACCCAGATTTCTGAATCGGACCTCATTTATTTCTCTTTCAAAGATAACAAAGAGATCGATATAAGAACTTTCATTTCTTATCAGGCGGTTTTAGAAAGTGAAGAGGTACCTCGTGATCGGCGCTTACCAACAATCAATCCCGTTCACGAAACAGGGGTTCAGTCTATGTTGTAACATCAGAGAAAACCATTACTTCCTCCAAAAGGGCCTCCTTCTAGAGTTCAGTCAATTAGAACGGATGGAACTTCCCAGAACAGTCCAGAGGTAACTCCCATTATTGTTTGCTTACTAAACCCGTAATCTGCCACGCTCATTGATGGCTTGGTGACCCTAACTACTATTTTTAGTAATTGCCATTCACACCCTTGATTCGAGGATATCCATAGGTTGCCGCGACCAGTATATATGTATCCCTTTATTTGTCTTTCGGACATACGTTTTGAGGCGGAACAAAATAACTTTACACTCTTGTTCTGAGTTGGCTTGGGAGAATTAGCGAGGTCCATCGCGTAAACATTCGGGAGCGAGACCTTCGGTTTGTTCAACAAAAGGCAGAGAATTCGAGTCCTGCAAGGCGCTCATTTATTTCGTTGTTGCTCCGGTGTAAGCTTCTGAATGTTTACAATAAATATTCACAGGGGTATCCGTTTAGCGTCCATCAAGCTTAAGTTCTGCACTAGACCTATTCTAGGTCAGCGCACTTAACCTAGGGAAAGACAAATGAGTAAAGAACATGCAGGATTCTGATTCAGCGGAGGTTGTAGTAGCTAAAGTTTTACTCTTCGGCGGGTCTTCGAGTATCGACACTCACAGACAGTCTGTGATCGTGGTTTTGTTAGTTCTAAAGGTGGCTTTCCATTAGTTGACAATAACGTTGGAGCTGATTCCTTTGTAAAGGAGTTCCGGAGAAATAGATGAATCTGTTGAACTCCTTGTATGCCTATGCCGTAATCAGAGGGAGGGGTTACGGACAACTGTTTCGAGTGTTCATCACTTCTAGTTGTATACACCAGGGTGTTAGAGCTCCAATTCCTGTCCAGTTTTGTTGTGGACATCCTGGAGGGTGCGTTTGAGGAGTACAGTGGGTTTGGTGTTGGGCTTACCAATACTAAGTGCGTAAATCACCCTGTATTATCTGCCCCTTTGCCGAAGACATGAAGACCATACTGAACAAGGTGATTGATTGGGCTGGCTTGTACGGAACGTACCTCGCACCTTCAAAGTACAAATTTCTGTTTCAAGACAGACATTATCACTCCGGTGTATTTCATTGCACGCAATCCATTTGAGACTATGGACAGTTCTACATACTTGGGTAGCAACATCTCGCTGGCCTGTATTACTGCTGATGAGATATCAGCGAGGATAACAAAGGCACATGTTATGTTCGCCAACCTGCGTCATCTGTGATGTCGAAAAGAACGCAAAGCTGTCGCTAAAATAACGAGTATATGCTTGTGTGCATTCTGTTGTCTCCACCAATTAACCCGCACCAAGTTGGATGATCAAGTGAGCAACACGGCCGTTTGTCAGTGTGTACTTCGGAACGTTCTGGGTACGCGACCAATTGGTCGACCAATCAGGATACGTCGTCCGTTATGATTGAGTTACGTACTCCGCATGCCATTTGCGCCTTCCGTAGAGCATTCCGCAGAGAAACCACTAACGGCTGAGGAAGACAGTGGGGTGGTCAAACAACGACGTGATCATGGATCATGAAGGTCCTGTCTATCCAGCTGAGTCAAGTGGGTAGGTGTCACGTCCGTCTGTCTGTCGCCGGTTAAAGACAGGTGACAACAGGCTGAAGTCAGTGGCACATCTGTATTCATAACGCTTTTAGTACTTCTAGTTAATCTTATTCTAGTCTTTTTGAGGATTTTTCTACCCCAGGTTATTCCAAAACACAGTTGCGGTGATCCGTGATTTCAACCATAATACCTTCTGACCAGGTTCATGACCGTAAGGAATAAATGAACATTATCATTTAATCGACTGCCCTTGGGCGTACTGTTCTATGAAACCTCCGGTAGCGAAGTCCGTCTTCCAAATTCCAATAGATGGTGAGATTTCGGCCCTTAACGCTTGGTGCTCCAATGGGAATAAAATAACGCCAGTAGAATGAAATGGTGATCGAACAAAGAAGCAGCCGTCGGCGAATGCTGCATAGTCGACTGGTAACAAGTACCAAATTGTAGCAGTAACAAATAAGGCAAGTTACTTCATTTAATGTGGGTGAGCGGATATTCAGGCAGTGCACATACAGAAGTGTGGCGAGTTGTGGGCGAGAACAGTGACTTGTACAAATTAGATGAAGTCGGCTAATGGACGCGAAATACCGAAAGTATGCAGCACCGTGAGAAAAAACGTCCCTTGCCATGTAGACAGCATACATGTGGTCATCTTTTCGGTCACATTTACTGACGTTACATATTGCCAATTGGAGATATCGGGCACGCAGTGTCATTTTCTGTGGCCTTAGCATAGATCACAGCTCGTCGAGCACCCACAAAAAATAGTCTCTCACATAGCAAACTAACACAAAAAGATGCGATGACTGACAGAGAAATCCAGTTGAGCAACCTAACGGCGAACGCGAAAGTGCAACGGGAAGCAGTGAATCGATAGTTTGATAGATCGAAATACAATTGCACAACCACATTGAGAACACGGTGTTGCACGTCCAAGAAGCAGTTCATCTTCGACGTGTAAACGACCGAGCACCTTAGAAAATTATCAATTCAGTGCTAACCAAAAGTACATTTGTGGTGACTACAGAGTTGTTACACCAGTAAACGAACATCTTGTGACCTGAAAAATAAACGGTTGACAAATGTAATGCAATCAAAACCGCACGTGATCTGCGAGCAATGTATCGGCTCAATTCGGGGAACGTACTCCACGCTAGTGGAAACAGGTCCACTGAGGGATGCCACTGATCCTGGCCACGCCGCGGGCGGAGCTGTTAGTAGTTTGGAATGACATGGTCAATGGGGTATAACGACGCCATGTAAGTAGGGCATACCACCACACCGAGATCCATCGCACCCTGTGAGCAAACAACCTGAAAACACAAATGTGAGCGCACGCCACACTCTTTCACGCTCAAACTGCCGTCAAATGGTCTATTGATCCACGCGTTTGACTCAACTGGAACCCTCCCATGGATGTCCGTTATACGCACCGCCTGTCACGCATACACCGACCAAACATCCCCGGATAACTGCTACCAATTGAAACGTGTATGCAGTGACTATCGTGAGGCCACGAGTTCATTTGAATACCCTAGAATTTACTGATTAATACAAGGGTGCGCTTGCATGCCAGTGGCATCGTTTTTGGATAGGCGAAACAAATGTAAACCAGAGGTCTATCGAGCCAAAACGGCCAATCACGGCTTTTGAAAACGAACTTACTATTCTCGTCGAACAGCGTGAAAACCACATCGATCAGATGAGGCGATAGTTTCACATTGGCAACGGTCCGCGCAACGTGTTCCAATGTAGCCTTATCGATAGCAGCCCCGGCCATGTGATGAAACGTTAAGGCAGTGTCCACGTCGGCAATGGAACTCAGTAGCAAGTTGAAGTCTGCGAACTCGCGATAACTGATGCCCTGTAACAGGAAGGTATGCGATGGTGCACAAGAGGCAATGAATTACCAAAAGCAGCAGACCCGAGAGTTGATTGTATTATGCATTTTGTAAATGCATGAAACGGTTTGAACCCATTGGCCTGTACGCGGTTTAAGAAGGAGAAAAGACGAAGTTAGGGCGTAAGCCATTTAAGAGAAGTTGCTGACACCCGGAATTAAAACAGTTATTATAAGATATCCGCGTCAAATTTAGTAAGAACGAAGTCAAACAACCTGGGCTTCGTGGTTAACATGTTATTGATAAATAGATTGGGAAAAACACAATGTTACGAGCAAGTTGTAATATTCTGTTTCAACCACCTCGGGTGGCCTTCCTCAGAAGTGTTGTAATCGAAATCACAGACAAAAGGAACAGGACACGTGACATTTGACGTGGTTAGGTCAATCTGCGCTGCATCTGAACTGATTGATCTACTTCTTTGCCCACTAAGTGGGGGTGAGACAGATGTAGATAAGGCGCGTCCGTGTCTGGTGCTGTTTATCCATTCACACCATATTACAGACAGGGGTTTGCTGTCACTGCGACTAGCATAAGCATGCCGTGTGTAAATGGTGAGAGCTGCAGCACAGCACTGCTCCGCATAGGAAGGCAAACCCTTGTAAATCACTCGAGCTTGATCAAACCTACGTTGTGATTCCCTGACAGTGCATGCAGTGCGATGGCCGAATCCTTCTCTAGCTTCTGAAGTTGATAGGCGTGATTAGAAGAAAACCTCACGTGCGTTTTGTGTTCGGCAACGCGTACTTTCAGTTATCTACTGGTCTCTTCAATGTAGCTGGCATTGCAATCACCGCCTCTGGTTTCATAATCACAGTCTGTCTGGTCGCCCATAGAAACTGGATCCTTACGATGCTTCACTGGTCGTTCTGAGATATTGTCTAACCGAAATGCAGTCCGGATAGCATACTCAGAATGTATGGAGCGAACTATTTCAGATGTTTGTTCACGATACAGTATTTGCACAATAGACTTGAAAGCTCTGGTCGTTTTGGTCTCCTCCTTAATGGACATGCGCATAATTGTTCCCAAGAAATTCGTCTGGATAGTGATTGGTAGCTAGTATTTCTCTAATGTGAGAAATCTGTTGTTCTAGAGAGCTCAGTGGTGCAGATCTTAGCTCTGTTGACGAGCGATTTGATGACTGCTTTCTTCATATTTAATGCATGCGACGAGTTAGGATAACGACCAGAAGGGGTTAGTTTGCGGCACACAGAAACCTGAAATCTTTGTTACCCGCCAACTTTGACTAGGCAGTCTAGAAAATTGCGTGACCGCTCATCGATCACAGTTTCCAATGTGAATACACTGCCGTTGAGTTTTGAGCTAAGAAACTGTAGGAACTGGTGGCGAATGATCCGTTTTATGATTACGAATGTCATCTGCATACCGCCACCAAGTTCGTAGAGGACAGATAAATTCACTCATCGCTTGTGTTTCCAGGTACTCGAAGAAAAGATTGGCCACTGCAGGTGCAACAGGGGAACTCACAGCCACATCATCGGTTTGTCTGTACAATTTTTTGTTGAATGTGCACAAGGTTGAGTGCGAACAAAGCTCAAGACCAGAGACAATTCCGGAGGGCGATAAGTCAGTACGTGTACTAAAAAAGCCATAACTTTTTAATAACTCTATAACAACACGATCATTACAATGTGGTGCATGCGCGCTACCCTGTCGCTTAGCCATGCAATTTGTGACCGCAGCATGCTAAGTCTTTTGCGCTAGTGCTTATTTGTCTTTCCCATGTTCACAAGATTCTTCCTTAGAGCTCGCTGCTCTCTGGTGCGTCCATGCCGCGTATATCATATACACTGTTGGGGAAAAGTAACGTCAAAATTTCAGGGAGAGGCCAGGTTGAGGGGGTTAGCAAAAATTCTGACACGAGAAACAACAGGAGAGATTGATGCACTTGATACAATGAAGGTTTAGGACATAACAAAAATGCTTTCATCTTCTTTTCGACAGATACAGCTGATTTTATTTCAATGACATGCACTAGAACAGAAAGGTTCGAGTTATTCAACCACATTTAAGTAACCGTAATCTTTTTGCTTGGGACTCATTCCTTTGAACCTGGAGCCTTGATCAGTGCAGACGATAAAATCAATGACGTATCCGGGCTTGGCAACATAGTAGACAGTGATAAATAAATGCCTGTTGATCAAACCTATTGAAAGCACAAATACGACTATCCATAGCATACAGTGAATCACTGATGAGTCTGTGTAAACAGGAATGGTGCGGATGGACATAAAGCATTGTACTGTTGAAATTTTAAAACATAACGCGACATATGAGGACTTTGAAAAGCAGGATTAGGAACCGTTTATAGACACACCAATGGGTGGAATATTCGTGCGAGGCTACCAGAGTTGATAATATACACTCTATAGGAGAATGGCACGCATGTAGATACAATAGTCTCCCGGAGAGGCGACAGCTCAGATCGACTAAAAATGAAATCTTCTGAGGGATTGTCCCCCGAGTGGGAAGAAATCTAAACTATGGGTTGACGGTACACTAGTCGCGAACAGATAGCACGTTTTGTCGATTGGAAAAATATTCATGAAGGCCAGTTACACAACGCAGTTACTGTTTTGTCATACAACAGAAACTGGATTTTATAGACCGTTTCCACAAGGTGCATGCTGCCGTTGATGACAAATACGCGCAGTTTCTTAAAGTGCTACATTTCCCCCCCCGATATTCGTGGGAATAACTTCAATTGCCCACGTTCCGACGGCTGACCAGAAAGAAATTGCGAGTTGTACTGGGTACAAAGAATGCCGAACATTGCCCACAATTTGCCAGTGATGTGGTTTAAGATCGTGCAAAACAGATGAGGTAATGACATCGCAAGCGTAAAACGAGTCGGGCTGTTTGGAGAACGGTCAGGTCAGCTGGTAGTGATATCTGCTGTGCGCTACCTGGAAAAGGAAACTAAGCGATAGACGGCCAAAACCGTAGTCGGTGATCGTATTTGAGGGAGCAGGGGTCTCTCCAGGATTTTAAATACCAACAGAAGTTCCAAGGAACCAAATGGAAGTAGTCTCTCTAGAGAAGCGGTCTCTTTTAGCGAGCCAATCGATCTGTCATTCTTTCAAAGCGAAAATAGCCAATGGTCTCAAAAAACTGGATAAGGATTATGACAATCCGAGACATTTGTGTATTACGGCAGCCACGTGAGACTAAACCATGAAATGGAAACCAATCTTATCGCCATGCGTTATACCAGACCTGGTGGCCAGAAATAGCAGATAGACTTTGACAGTACTCAAACAGAAATGTTCATTAGGCGTTACGAAGTGTTTTATGCACACCGAGGGTTAGTTCCACTTCCTGGTCTATTGCCTAACAAACTAGATGGGTTCAAGCGCGAACCAACCGACTGACTATTATGGGATAAGAATACAGACATCGCCAGTGACGACCATCAACGTATAGAAAGAGTAGTTTACTCTAGGGTAATGAAGACTTACCACATTGCTATCTGATTTAGCAAACTTTTGTTTCACCCCACGCATCATTTTTCGACACTTCTGCTCGGAAAACCCAGCATAAGTGAGCAAAAATTTGGCAAACTGCACATCCGTGATTATCCCGTCCACTGGCAAGGCTCGATTGAACTGAAAAAATGAGACAAGTTAACGACAGCGGGTAATCTACGAAGGATATGCGATTGAAAAAGCGAGCCAAAGATAGCATTGTTGCACAGAACAATGACTGTTGTGAGAGAAGGTGGAGCAGAAAATTAACTCATGTTCACAAGCGCGGCTTTTCATCATGAGAGTTCAGGACCTTTCTGCGCTATTCAGCAAGTCATAAAAGTACCCGATGTAATTTGGGATACAGCCAGTATTCGAACGCTGAAGCTAGACATAGGAAGGGCGAAATCATTTCGGGTTCGTTTGAGGAGACTAAACAATGAGCTGTGCAACTGCTATGGTGGCACAAGTAAGGAAGGTATGCATTCTGACGGACAACCAGCAGTTGAGAACGCGGAGTTATAACAGCACTTCTTTGTGTAGAAAATTGCACACTTAGAACTGAGTAGGATCGACGGTGATGAACGAGCTTTCAACTGGTGAGATCATCAATCAGTGACGAAAACGAAACCACGCTACTTTCTAGTTTGCTCCTTGTAACTTCGATGTGCTACGAGGGGCATACAAAACATTAGCTGATCCAAGAATAGTTGATCTGATTCCATGGGGTTTCTGTGCTGCTCTACTAGACTGATTAAGCGACATCTTAAGCATCTGTTAGTGCATCACTCCTAATAACTACAGTTGCAGGGAGAGTGATAGACAATTTGAAGTAGTGGTACTATCGTTCGAGCTACCTCAACTTGTGCTGACACAACAGACAAGGTTAGTGTGTAGATTCGACATTGTAACAACCACGTTTTTCATTATCAGATGCGTCAGACTGCCGGACAATTTGGTCTGGTCCCGAACCAGACCATATCGAACGCACATCGTCAACAAAACGTAAAATTTTTAACGACTCCTGTAAAGATTACTGATTTACTTACTCCAATGGTCTTATTAAACAATACAGAACACCAATAGTACTATGTCAGAAAATGGAGCACTGTATTCACCCAACGTCAGATGGGAATTCTTTTGCCGGCCAATTCAATATGCAGACACATTTTTTCAAAACACACACCGAATCATCGGGTAGTTGTCCAGGATATCAACTATCACGATACAAGGCAACAGTCGAGCTAAAACAGCAAATATGTTCACGTTTGGTTACCGATTAGACAAGGTCACTCGGTTGTGGGCATGATGTAACCCACACTATGCGAACTTCGAGTAACCTGTGGGGGGACAGAGAAGTAGCTCACACAGACACTGAAAACAAAACGGACAAGCGGGCTTTGGTGAGTGGCTTGGTGATTGTGTCTTTTGTCTAATACCTGAATCTGATGAGACCACAAGACAGATGGATCGAAATTTGAGGGCATACATCAATGAACAGTGGACCTTAGTTGGCTGTTGTTTGGCGACTAATAAACGAGCAAGATGTGTCGCAGAACCATTGCTCAACAACACACAAGTGGACAGTATATGAACAGAGGCAACTACAAACGTAGAAGCCATGACAGTGCACATCAGAAACACTAACTACCGCAAAGGAGAAGGCAGTCATTGCGTAGACGTACCTCCAAACGCGTTATTTCTTCTTGTAACTCGGCATGAAAGTCAAGAAATTTCCCAATCGTCAACTTTTGATCACATTCAGGCCCGAAGAAGTAGTGTTGAAGTGCACTGTTCGACCGTTTTTTGAGTGTGTTGCCGGTAGTCGAATGGTCTCGATGACGTCTACCCACAGCGGTTGTATCCATGATCACAGATCGCACCTATGATGAAAAACAGCAAGTGTATGAACAACGTGGCAATGTAATGAAGCATGTGAGGAGAAAACTAAGTACCGACGGCTTGTTGAAAGACCGAATCATTATTCAGTCATACTGAAAAGATATTGAAGGAGTGAGTGCAGTTATTCCAAATTGAGCTGAAGGCTCACAATCATTCCGTGTAACTAGAAAGCCGGAAGCAGACAAGAATATCTGAAACAGTGGGCTTTGAGTCAGCGAATGCGTTGTTATTAATGAAAAATCTTGGGCCTTATCCATATCGCAGGTGATTATGTATTCAGGATAGACACCGCATACTACGCAACGTTAAGAATGTATGACAGAAACGTCGCGAACCGTCTCCAAAACAACGGGGGAAATTTGTAACTGACCACATCAAATTCTTCCGCGTCCAACTCCCCGTCCCCGTTCAGATCAAACATACGGAATGCAATTTCGAATTGTCGTCGCGGTGCTGCAGTCATCCATGCGGATATGGGGGGGAAACAGAACACCAGATTAAGACGGAGAGGTAGGCAGCGCGGGAGGGGTTCAAAAGTACGAAGAAATGCGTGCCACATTCCGAAATCCACAGTACAAACAACATGACTAGTTGATATCCACATGCAATTTGCACTGTCAGATATTGTTCTGCCAGTACATGTCAAATAAACCATGAAGCCAAACAAATAAGACTGCTGAGGACATACAAAGGTGCGCAGCTTAGCCAATAAGTAACATGTCCAGGGTTGGGGATGGATAGCCGGACCGAGATGGTTGAGAATATCGGTGAAAGCGACTCAGAAATGACAAACATAGGACAGACGAGCGTACAGGCATTGAGAGTTTGTCTTTTCAAAGTTGAACTGTTGTCAAAATATGAATCTAGTGACGCTGACAAACAATTAAGTTTAACCTCGAAACGAAAATGTTGTGATGCTGGCAATGAAAGGCGTTATAAACGCACGTGTGAAAAGGCACCATCACCATACACCAAAATCGAATCAGCTTCGGCTTAACTATAATACTTCGGTCACAAATTTTTTGAGGTGGTTGTAGCGAATACGAATATTTACTGCTTTGAGATCAGATCGCATGAACATCGGTTCTACAGGTTCCAACGTTGTGCCTGTACTCTGTGTCATTTATTCGGATGTGAATTTTACATCGTCTAATTTCCCTTCCACATGTACATATATAATATTTAAGACGCAGACACTGCGTAATGAACGATTTATTGTGGCGTCTCAAATCCACACCAGGATCCGTTATCGAACATGCGGGATCGGAAAGTGATTCATTACAGTTGAGACTCGCATCATGTAAAGTCTGTGCATTTCACCAATACTTAACTCGTTTCGCGATTCCCATGATACAATGTCACTCTGGTGCGATTTCAAGAATTCCCACTATATATCATCAAGGAGTTAAACAGAGGGACAATACCACGTTCCAAACAGAAACAGCGCGACTATCAGGCTTAAATATATCCGCACCAGAAATAACTTGCTTAATGTATATCATCCTCAAAGTTTTCTCTACACTGAGATTCGCACCAATATCGAAATACTCTTCCGGTCTGACTTCATCCAGACGAACCAAGTAATCAATGCCTTGAGCGATAAAGCTGAATCCAGTTCTCACCTTTGT
This sequence comes from Paragonimus westermani, assembly GCA_008508345.1. Taxonomy (NCBI): domain Eukaryota; kingdom Metazoa; phylum Platyhelminthes; class Trematoda; order Plagiorchiida; family Troglotrematidae; genus Paragonimus; species Paragonimus westermani. The sequence goes on from QNGE01005884.1 coordinate 28,915, forward strand.
TTTCTAGCTAATCTGGAGTGGACTTTATCATATAATTTACCATTTGCAAGTCGACGTGGCTGCAACAGCTTACAGTCAGTACATTAGATCACTCACTCGTCTTGGCCATACCTACAAACATTCACGTACACCATCTCACGAAAGTTTCCCTATCAAGGGCCTTCCACATATTTCCGCACATTTAATCAGTGAGGCAAACTATTATCAAGACACCGTTCACGTTACCGAACGTGTACCTATGGCGAATGTTTTAGATGATGTGTACAATTAACACCTTTCCACTTCTGTTCTGTTCAGTAGGTATTTATAAGTATTCTTCATTATCGACTGGTCACGCCAAGCCGTAAAGAGTGAACAGACAGTGTTAACACTATTAAACGAGCCAGAAGCCTAAGTTTTTCACTTAGTCTCCCTCTTACCGAGCTGATACGAATAGCGCGGCACACTGCACAAACTTACGTAGCGAGTGAGTGAGTGATACACACGTTGGGCTCAATCCAACATACTCGACAGAATGTGTAACTGTGAATATGAGCCAGTCTTCGTTGCCACCTGTTAGCGAGAATGATTCCGTTACAGTTTACCTTGTGCATTCATCCATAGTGGACACATATGTGTGGATAGGAAATTAGTTCCTTACAATGCGACTTTTCTTGTACAGTGGTGGCCGTTACAAACTACTCGATAGTGAGAAGACCAAACATATTCCTTGTTATAACGACGCTCCACCGTACCACCTTTTTATCAGTGATATTGTCTACCCCAATAAACTATTCAACATGACCAATTCACAAATGAATAAATTGAAATAGAAAAATGAAACACGTGTCCCATTGATACAATGCGAACATGGGAACCAATTGTGCAAACAAAATACACGTTTTTTACGTACGCGTTAATATGAACTGGGGCGAATGGACTACGGAGACAGCTGAGTCAACAATCACAGAGAAACACTATCGTGTGTCATCAAATACGTAGATACGGAATCAGACCAACTTCGTAACTTGAACCATTGGATAAAAAATAGATGAAGCATATGAGCCGGCCGAAATACGAGATGAATCATGAGTTTGGTTAAAAAACACAAAACGGCGTCCAAGCGTACGATATACATAGGTGAGGAAACAAGGACTCACTAGACAAGACTGTGAGCAGGAAAACGAAGTCGGTGAAGGATATCAGTGCCTTGTCACCAAGGCGATAGAAGACAGAATCTTTCGGGATGTTTAAATCCAGGGTTTCAGTCTGAAACGGATGAAAGTAGGGTCACCAATGATTGGGTTACACGAGAGACGAACGAACTCAACAAAGTTCTCCTGCTTGAGATACCTAGGCGGATAATCTTGACCCCAATCGATTGCTAACTAATCACCAGGTGATAAACAGAGGCGGAAACGTTCGGTTTCATTAAACGGCCACGTCACCTATAATTGAAAACACAGATCGAACTGGGAGCTCATCGCAGCCAAGTGCGAACAGAAATTTGGGAAAGTTAACTGAAGCTTACAGTCATGATATCGCGGAAGCCGTACAGTCGTGAAATGTAATAATTCACGTGTGAGAATTTGTATACTGATATCGGACTGCACAAGCTTCAACAGTAACAGTAGTGAACACCGAAGCTGGAATCCGCAAATATGCGACTAGCGATATTTTATATATATTTATATATATATATATAGTATGTCTAAGCAGAGAAAAATTTTCCAACTAAGAGATGATACACGATGAAAAATAAGGCCGATCAAACAATTGTGTACATAAGCCTACAAGCCGTGTCGACGTTTCAACGTACCACTATACATACTATGGTGGAATATTTTACGTTCGAAAGAGGAGTGATACTATGTTAAGGGTTTGAGTGCAGATGCAGTTGCACGCGAAGTCTTCAGCAGGGATACAATCCTGTTGGGTCAGCCAAACGCACAAACCAGAAGCACGCACACACGTGTGGTGTGATCTGAGCGACCAAAGATAGCGAATGAATTCGTGCAATATGTACTAGGTAGGAATACGGTCTGTAATTTGTGGCTGAGTAATCAGAGAGGTTTATGTTGATTAAGAGAATTTTTTCAAAGTGGTTCAGCTATTTGCGGACAATTCGCTCTTGACAGTAAGGAACGTGCAAAGTGACGAACTTACTGGCATCGGGGGTTGTACACATAAAAGAAAGGTCAGTAGAAATATACATCAAGATATCTCAAAGTAGGTTGTGCTTGCACCTGAAATTAGGTTTCAGGACACGACTCTTCATTGTCATGTCTGTTTACAATAAATGTGCTGTTTTACATGTACTGCGCGTATTTTCCCGTGTGTCCCCTAATGACTGTACTGCTCTGCAGTTCTCTGTTACGCGTTTTTGAAAAATGTTTATAAACCACCCAATAATCGGCTTGTGATTCTGTTCACCCACATGTCTGTTTCGCAAGCTCGTCAGATAAACAAAACACTGTTCGCCAGAAAACCAGCACAAAGGACGTTAGTTATCCGTTAGTTGTAATTAAAACAGCCATTAATGAACATGGAAAATGATAGCTTACATAATGCCAACAAACATTCAAGCGCAACAGGATTGCTTACAAATTGTGGATGACAATATAGACAATAGAAAATTAGCCTACAGGCGTTGTAAAGAGGCAAAAACGCTGAATACATGCAGCAGAATGTGCAGACAACGAACAGGTGAGGGACGAACGGTAAATTCCCTCTTCAGGGATGTGTAGCAATGGAGGAAGTGGCTAAATGAGACTGTTTGCACAAAAACATGCGTATGAAAGCCGTGGAACTGGTGCCCTAAGAAAGCAGCATTTGCGTGCGTAGGAGGAAGTCAACTTACCTTATTCATAAAGAAAGTAACATTTCGCTACGTTTCACAAACATGTTAACGGAGAACAATGGTAAAAACGGAAATTAGGGATAACTATCAAAATTTTAGAAGTCAACATCAATGAAGCAAAACCAGTACTGAAGTCACATGCAATCTATGTACAAAAACACATTATCACAATGGATTCAATAACACATTGTCTCAAAATGTTTCGCAGAGAGTAACGTGGGGAAATAGTTCCTGAAACTTCTCCTAGACGATGTCCATGCCAAAAATAAACAGCGGTGATAGTTGCACATATGAATGCTGTCTGGACCGGCGGATGCATCGTAGATTTCGCTATTCAACAGAGAGATAATCTTTTGCTTGCATCTTGGGAAGCCAATGGAGCATGCTGAATGCCACCAAGCGAGGTCGTAGTGTACGTGTCGAAGAACGACGTTTCAAAGAGAACAACTATGGGGTAATCGTGTTTATTCATCGAAGATGTTGCAACGAAATAACAATTACACGGTTACTGATGAGTAGTCGGGGATTTGGTTTATTTTCAAGTTGACCATCACTCACATTTGATCGCAGCGTTCGCATTCAGATAGACTTTCCAGCCAGCCTCTTTCGAAAA
>QNGE01005885.1:0-10746 GCA_008508345.1 Paragonimus westermani
TCGATTGTGTAGAACGAGTCCTTTGGTAGTTCGAATCAAGCGTAATTGGGCAGCCATATACGTACGGGCTAGGGCGCTCTTCAGTTTGTGCATGATGTCGTTTGCCAGATGATCACATTTGGCTCTGAAAAATACACGCTGTAACTTGCTCATATATTCAGCTAGCCGAAGACCTTCTGCTGCCCATCGGATACACCACAACATTTGTTGTTAACACAACCGCAACTGATCAGTCTATTCAAGCAAGAATCCGTTATTCCTGGCATAGATGAAATGTTCCCGAAAAGTAAATAGTCGAAAAAACCAATAGTCCATATCAGGTCCATCCGATGATCCTTGTATCAAAATCGGACGGCGCAATTCGAAAATGCAGTGCGGCAAGAACGGAATTTTGGTGGATAAATTCGTGATCCCAGCGGCTGACAATTTACCGGTCAAGCTGGTTGTGCTGATTTCTTCACAAAAGTGAATTTAATTGAAGTGCTTTTCCACCTGCCGTTAACACCAAAATCCACGCACCTTACAACCTTCCCAGCAGCCGACAGAATTTTTCGGTACAAAGTTTATCTCATGGCCTTCATTTCAGCACTGGCTTTTTGACCAAATTTCATGCATCACTTCTTAACTTACCACCCCGAACAAGTGACTACGAGAATCAAGCCAGAGGCGGACGTTCGTGACTATCAACCGATGTGCCTGAACTTCAAGGTAAAAAAGAAGTTCGTGATTTAGGCACTCATTCCTTGTAGACTAACGAACGTCAACAAACAGGAGCTTCAGTTGGTAGATTAGAACGATCTGAACTTGAGAGCGATTAGCAAGTGTGTCTACAGGGCTCACTCATTCATGATGAGCCCACCAACGAGTACCGGTAATTTTTCGTTTCAAGACATGAACTAAAGATTGTATGGTACCAATCATAACATGTGCATACTAGAGTCAACCTAAAATAATTCATTTGGAATATAGGATAAAGCAATGAAATTGATTATGTAATTAAGAATACCAACGATGCCAACAGAGTCCTTACGTAAATGTGTCACGGAACAAAACGCTGACGAAGTTCCAAACCAGATGATGTACCAAGATGATCCATTGTCTACTCAATGATAGTTCACGAGTTCCACTGATGTCACCGCTAAGTTTAGTTCCGCCTCTCAGCATCAGACGAAATGCCTGATCACCACATCTGTTTATAGTAAGCGACTCGAGCTCAAGAGTTGTGGTTAGACGTCCACTGTCAGAGTTATATGGTGGCTGAGGCATTTGATCGCTGTTTCAAGACACCAGAAGAAATCGTGGCTATTAGTGGAACATAGCTTAATAGCCTCCAGTTCGGCCGTTTCTTCCAACGTCATGATATTAAGCATGCCCCAACGACACCGTGCTATCCGACTACAAGTGGTCAAACGTTTAGACGGCTCATTGAAGGAGAGCGCACAAGCATCCCGGCTTACCGCTGTGCCATGGGAAGATATGGTGGTAGAAACCCTATTGACCCACAGAAATGTCGCATTTTGGAGCGACTGACAAAACGCCGGGAAAGTCCATGTATGATCGGTCAATGCGATCGAAATTGGGTGCTCAATCCCAGAAACTAATGATACTGGTCCAGAAATCTACAAATAAGAAATTTTTATCGGCGGTACAGTCTAAGGCATTCGCTTGCACCAGTGAGCGATGAACGGGAGAACAACTGGCGTTATCCATACGGATTGTAGCTGTTCGTGTTTGTGGGGAGGAGACTTCCCAGCTTACAACCAGTCTTCACTTCAACGCCAAAGAGCCGACCGAGCCACTAGAAGGCTTTGAGAAATGGAGCTTCTTCACAGTCGTGAGCAATAATTCTCTGCAGGTCGTATGCACGTGCGAGGGTTTGCACATCAGCCAATGTGCTGCAATGTTGCTGGGACCGGTGCGATAATCTGAATTCGGAGTTCACGATCGGGAATGCCGTCTACAGAACCCATGGAGAGTTGCCTGTTTACTACTTGCCGGACTGGCTAAGTTGGCCAGGCTTTCTTCAGTCCGTATAACTCTCCACTGTGTTTAGAAAAAAGTGATTTTAGCTTCAAAAGAGTGCTGTGTACTGTATCTCAGTCCTTTCTTTGGAGTGGACCAGTCGTAACCCACTGCTTCATGATCCCCCTTCGAGGCATATAGGAAAATGTGCACTTCGGATACTTCCGCAAACTAGCATTTGAATCTTGCACGCGGAATAGACCGCAGGTTTGATTAATAGTCTATAAGCCTACCATCTAGACTGGTCAATTCTGGGCATATTGACTCGTCCCCTTCAGAATCAATCCTGTTTGATTGTTAAGACAAATGTTCTGCGGTTGAAATGGTGAGGTGAAAAGCAGCCCGAAAGTTTTCATAGCGAGGTACTGAAATATGGCGTTTACCTCTTTGTCGGGGAGATAGAGACTGGAGCAAAGTTCACTCGTCCCGGTCTCGTTAGAAACCGAGAGCAAATTATGTTAGTACTGATCCAGTCACTCATCACACAGGGATGGTAGGAACTCTGCAATTGTCAGCATTGCCAGATCCTCCGTCAGATTATCAGTCAGGGTCAAAACATCTCAACTAATTTTTCGTCTAAAAATATCGTGGACAATTCTCATATTGTCTGATCATCTGGACAGGGGACACGACAACTGTCAGGTTTAAACAGATCAGTAAATTTGACAGAGTATCCGAAAGACATCATTCGTTTGATGTTCTCCAATTCAACGATTCGCACAGCTGAAACTAGACTACGATAGAAACACACATAGGCAAAGTTTACAACTGCGTGGTTTTCTCAATAGATAGAGCAAAGTGGGAGTTCGGATTGCACGGATTAGTGAAATGAAAATTATCACACGAACTAAGAGTCTCCGTTGATTTCAAGATTATTTGTCTCGAACAACTAAATTTTCGGTAGATCCGCCTTGGAGGAAATATCGAGGAGCTAGTACACTCGTTCAGAGAACATGTTAAACTCTCCAATTTTGCAAACTCGATATTTCCCTCGAAACAATATTACTTTGATAAACTGCAAAAATCTCACGAGAAGACACATAAAGTGTAGAGTTCCCCTGAGTTGCAAAGTGGTTTTAACGAAAAACATACATCATCCGAATTCCGGATTTACACAATTCGCCAAGATGAGGCATGATGCGAACAACTAAATCAGACGCATTATTCCACATCGTGACTCAAGCAGTATGCAATGAGAATAGCGCAACAGGATTGTGAGCTTCTTGAAAGGTATGTGTCATTGCATCGTAAATGTTACAGACAACAATGATATATCGGAACCTAATATTTTGGTGGGATATTGAACACACCTTACACATATGTCTATGGTATCACATTTCGAAGGACTCATTTACTGAAGCAAATTGTTTGATGATTGGTGCATGACATATCTGTTATTATGCACAATGGAAAATTCTCATAGATTTGAGAAAGCACAACTCCAGGAACGGGAGAAAGCAGAAACACACTCAACCATTCTTTGACACCCGTATTCATCCATCTTCAGTTGGACTGTGAAATCCATTCTCTAGAGATCAGTGAAACGTAGGACGGAAAACAACATCTGAGAAATGAGTTGCTCGTGGAGATGTGCGGTTCTTGACTCATTCGAGGTTTCTTGTTTCTTGAACTATTATTCACTAATGCAGCTAGGTTTGGTGTAGCGTCCACATCTGACAGAAAGCACGGGAAGGCATGACCAGAGTAGGTGAGACGAACGTTCATGACTGGTGCTACATCGGCATCTTCATTACGCAGTTGATTTTGGGTGGCCACGTCAGCGACGGATTTTCGTGAGGAACACGCCGGCTGTAAGTTGAATCGGTGTGATATGTAACCGAGGGACGATCCTGTAGGGGGACGGCGATCCGTAACCAGTCGTACGACCTGGTCATCGTTGGGACCTACTGAGAGCACATACAATCGCGTGTTGCAGGAAGCCTCGTAATAAACGCTCCGGCTGCTGATGGCGGTTTGAAGTCAAGATGATGAAATGGTCGATATGCGGTTTTGTATGAAGTCCATTGTACAGTTGCAGTTCTTGATGACGGGTGGTTGCCAACGTGAGATCTTCCAGTTTGAAGAGTGCGAGGTTGAGCTCGAGTTGTCCCGAAGACTGCGGGGTTGTTCTCAGAGTAAAAGAACGTGTGGGATGTGTTTTCGTGTAACCACAGCCATTCCATAATGTCCATGCTTATTGCTCAATCTAAAGACGTGCACGTCCTCCATGAACGGCACAGATACACAGATTTGATGCATTAATTTCAGTAGCAGGTGAGTCCACGATATTTCGACTCGCTGTTGCGATTTGAGGGGCAATGCACTCATCTCACGTAGCATTCTCGATAGATCAGTCCTTACAGCTTTTAGCATGAGTGTCCCCAAAACACCTCAGATGTCGTTGTGAGAAGACAAACCACGGCTAGGCAGATAAGAATAGGTAGACCGAAAAACTAGATAGAATCTTATGAAGGTGTGACGCACGATCAAAGCTGGTAAGCGCGCACCGATTGAGTCTGAAGTGGTAGTTCTCACACACTTGTTCTGTTCACCTTTCAAACCCCCACGTCAACGTTGTGCACGAGGATACGGAGTCAACGGACAGTCAGGCGATCAGGTAAGACAGTTATCTTTAAATACAACTCCATCATACCCTTGTACTCTTATCCTATCTGGTTATTATAGCAAAGGTGCGTGTTGTTTAATACATCTGTGAGCACAATCGCTGTCCGCACTCCTGGGTGCATGCTACAACAGTGTCGAATTGTCACCCAGTGATCACGGGACTTGTTGAGAAACGACCTCTGAAGACAGTGAAACACAAGGGAGGAGTCAAAGTTTTCTCACGTCTTGTTCACACATGAACATGCAAATAATGTTCACTCCTCAATGTTCAAGGTTCCACGTGGCAGAAGTCCCGTATGAGGTAGAAATGAACAAGAAGATTCGAGAAAGATGATTACCAAGGTGGCTGCAACGTCAACACAGTTTGCTTTCGAACACACTGAGAGAGGATTGTGATGTGGAGAGCCAAATAGTCAGCAAACGGAAGGATGCGTTTCCGATTGTTCTGTGAAGCTTGTCAAATAAACCGATTGTTTCAAACAACACAGGAAATGTCACACAATTCAACACGACACCTCTAGGCAAATTACAAACAAATATGCACTCGCTAATATCTCCACGTCATTACATTAGTACCAAACGATTTGTTGAACTTATGAAACAAGATGAGTGATAAACAGATGAGTAATTGACAATTGACAATCACAAAAGAACACGGTCAACTTTCAGCCGATTTTACTCGACCAAGTTTGCAAAATGGTTAGTCTCATAAGAATTTTTCTTCGTGTACGACGATGGCATCCACCGATCAATCGGCAGGGCCTCAGAATACCTCGGTTTAGTCGAGTGTTGTCAAATGCACCTTTCACGCAATCCCACGTATCCGCTCGCTTCTACTGGAAAATCTACCGACCGTGATCACAGCGAATTGGTTGGAGTTGTCGAATTACACACTAACGTGCACAATGTGATTGGACGTGAACACATATTTGGTCCCTATAGATTAAGATAAGGTCAGTCCAAGATTCATGGAGCCTAACCTGAACTAGGAATTCCCATTGAGAGTAAATGTGTTCACCTGTTTTTGCAGTGGCCATTTCCACTTAGTTGTCACCAACAAGGTATATGTAAGGTACGCATTCGGGGTGCGCCCTTGAAAGAAACGTCAATGTGATGGGCTACCCATAATATCAGTACTGAATCGTCTGTGCAAATGTGTGAAGCAAGACTAGTCGCTTCGCGAACACAAAACCGTAGACAGATGTCGAGAAGTGGGATCATTTCCAACTGAATACTGACCAGTCTGATTATGACTGACACAAGCACCGGGTGCATATCAGAGCTTGCTGTCTTAGTAGCATACAGTGTAGGACATATAACACTACACCGATCATCTTTGGAGGAAATTCGACCTGTTGAAGCATCGTACACGGTCGAATGCCAGGCAGGCAAAACATTCACAGAATGGTGATACAGATACTTGAAACCAGTGACCTGCATTCATGGGACGGGAAGGAGGACGCGGCTGTCTGAATGAGGTTAGTGCATAAAGCACTATGCTCACAACAGTGGTTTATTGACTATGGCAGATGCACCTGTTTGAAGCCCCACCATATGTTAGTAAGTGGTAACGAACACTTGTGAGCAGTCCCCAGACTGCATCCTCATATTTCTGCAAGACACTGTGATGGATAAATTAGATTGTTAGGTAGAAGAGAGAGATTACTTGATCCGTTTGAGGTCGCAGTCTGGTATGGTCTCTCTGAGGCGAAAGTTCACGTACGTCACTCTTTCACAGTCAGTGTGGAACAAACACGTGAGGTGCGAACGGGTTCTCTGAACCAGGCAACGTAATCCGGAGTTCGCACCGGATGGCCCACCCACAGGACACACCTAACCGAGTCGGATGAGCGAACGTATATAACACACCGCTGAGACCACCGCCACATTATCTGGTTTTGGACGAGGAAGGGACCTACACAAACTTCCAATCGTTCGGCCTAATCGGCCAAGTGCTTTGGCCACCATGGACCACCATCGGTGACACCTGGCTCTTCACACACGTCTCTGTATCTGTTGCAGTGCTTGACAGGTTGTAGTGGACTGACAGCCGGCATGCGCCGGTGAGTACAAATGCTTTCCTAACAGATCGTGACATCACGACAATTTCCTCACTAATCGATAGAAAATAAAAGCCGAATTCGTGAAAGAAAAGATTTATGAATCAATAAAAGACCGATCAAAACCTTACCATTTTTTCATAGAATCTGAAGTACCTTACGTTGCGTTTTTCCTCCGTTTAGCACACCATTTGTGGATTCTGACGTGCCTCATTATAACCGTGTTGTATCGCTTGACATCTCTCAGTTTTATGGTTTCTATACTGAGTCGTGTCAACATGTTTAACATGATTCCTTCATCTGTGATTAAGTCAACTTGTTGCGTTATCGATATCGGCATGGAAAGCTGGTTCAAAAAGTTGTCGGGATTGAAGCGCTTTATCGGTTGGATGCTCGCTTTGTCCTGGGAAACGATATATCCAGGATGCAAACAACATTGAGCTTGAGTTGACACAAGAAACGCGTTATACAGGTTTCGGTTCGATGAGTACGAAATAAAATGGGATGTTGATCGAAGTGGGCGGGACGCAGGTATCCTGGTTACTCACAGACTTACTTCTCTAGGGCTGTACGGACTCTGAGTTTAGATGCTTCTGATGGCGGTTTTGAATTAGTACCTTCATTTTACCTATCGTCCGTAGAACTTGTGGGCCCTGGAGTGGTTAGTATATTCTGTGCATGTGTGTCTCTGTGCCCGCTAATTCTGGTTACGTTGAGTTACGTCGGATCGCGCTCTCCTCAGTTCATTAGCTGAGCGTAAGTCGCACACAAATGGGTCTAGACGAATAATCATTCTGCAACCACATCACACTGCTGAATCACAAACGTAAGAACGATGCGCCCGCAATCTGACTATTGAACAGTGTACTGGATGGGTTACAGGAAAAGGGATGCATGTTCGACGATATTCACTCATGAAGCAATAGTTTATCAGAAGGATTACCTCTGGAAGTGGCATTTTTCGTATGATATTAACCCCTGTCTAACTAATCCAATCCGACGTCAACATAAACTAAATCCTATGTTTTGGTGGGACTCGTTGGAACATGGACTATCGGGGCATTCTTTTTTATGTAAACGTTACAAGTAAAGCCTGTAATCGTGCAGTCATTTNTACTGGATGGGTTACAGGAAAAGGGATGCATGTTCGACGATATTCACTCATGAAGCAATAGTTTATCAGAAGGATTACCTCTGGAAGTGGCATTTTTCGTATGATATTAACCCCTGTCTAACTAATCCAATCCGACGTCAACATAAACTAAATCCTATGTTTTGGTGGGACTCGTTGGAACATGGACTATCGGGGCATTCTTTTTTATGTAAACGTTACAAGTAAAGCCTGTAATCGTGCAGTCATTTAAAAATAGGGCACTGCCGAAAGTGGTATTACGACAGAGTGATTGACAGAATTTGAATACGTCTATTTTCAACAGCATGACGTTAAGCCACACTAGGCAATAGGTATATAGGGATTTCTGCATGAAAAATTTGCCTGACGGTGAATCTGTCGATGTGGACGATTTGTGTGGTTCCCACGGTCTCCAGATATTAGTCTAACCAATTTTTCCTTCGGAACAACGTCAAACACAATGTCTACATGGAAAGTTCAAGAACACTGGAGAAACTAGGAACGGTCAAAAACTCGGAATACAATGCATCCTCCGCAACTCCTTTGTAACGTGTGCTGTCATCATAGCAAAGAAGAATGTTTTGTGTAAGCAAAGTGGCGGACAACATTTTTAACTGTAAATATGTGATTTGCGTACTAGCTCTCTCTTTTCAAATAATCATTACGCAACGATAAGCTCGACCTGTTAGTGGAACAGCACGTATCTAGCGGCAATTGGCCGGTTCGTATACTTAGTGGATTCTCCTAGATCTAACTGAAGTGCACTATCTGCAAAGCCATGTTACGGATTACTGACTAACCATGATACTGTTTTTGTTCATGTCTAGTGGAATACCGTAGATCCGGTAGTGCACTACGTATGGAGTCGTTATCTGCAAATTCGCGTTGATTACATATAATGTCTAGAAAAAACTGCTGAGAATGGAGACCGAATATGTATTGCATCCGGAGATGTGTTCTCCCAAGTGAAACATCAGTGTTATCTAGCTCCGGCATGATAATTAGTTCAGTACAACATGCACAAGACATTTTTCAAGACAATACATGGTTTCTGGAGGGCAAAGCACCTCAAAGTGAACGAAATTTTTGAGCGAGCTGTCTACTCCGATCTTGGCGACGCAGTAAGTCGTCTTCATCACAGCACTCACATGTGGATAAAATGGCCAAACATGACATTTTAATAGGAAGTGGAACGACACAACTTGATGACGAGACCACAACACTGTGCCACCTAGTCTAGCTATGGTTACAGCGGTGTGTATGTTGTGCCTCTTCGCTCATCCGTCTCGGCACCAAATCGTGCCTGTTTGTTTGGATCTGCGTATGAACAGATTTTCAGCTCGAAATAAACTAAATGTACTCACATCTATCGATCTTCTGTTTCTGCTTCTTTGAAGTCAGCCAACTTCATCGAGTGCACAACAATTTCTGAATGTGTACTACTTGTTGAACGCTGCCGAATCATTTCAGACTGGTTACGGAAACAGCAACCATCAGATGCCACGTTCCGTGTGGGTTACGCTTGTCTTAGAGAGTATCCCACCCTTCGGTGACAACGTGAATCGATAGTCTGCCTGCCTTATTCGTAAAGGCTAACTCCTGTGGAACAAATCACCGTACGTTCTCCTTACAGGGTATTGGTTGCCGGGTGCACTATTTCATTAGACGACCTCGAACAACGGTTTGGTTTACGTCTTATGCTCGCGGACAGCTGAGGTGTGTCCTGGTAGAGATGTGACGAAATACAACCGGCTGCATTACACAAATCTCCAAATCTGGACCGTGGTAGACATGACTTAACCTCGAAATCTGTCATGAAAACTCGCGATGCGTTTGAAGGCATCACACATGATCGACACAGAAAGAAGTGTGCTGAACAGAAAGATAATTACCCAAATAAACTTTGTAAAAAGAGAATTTATTACCAGTTGGGCAAAAGTCCGTTGCCTATAGCACATAATACATTTTCTTCAGCCCAGATTAATCAGTGGATCAGGTAATCGACTTAATATTATACAGTCAAGTATGAAATGTACTTTCCGTCATTGGGAATTATTATTAATATGGCTTCTAAAAACACAGGAGCAGCTAGACAGAAATAGCTAAACTAGATGCCCACGGTACTCAACTCGATTAGACAAGCTATCAGTGTAACACGGTAACATTTTTGAACACGTTTTGCTACTTACTAGTGCAACAGACGAAGAGCGCCGGTTACGCAAGGAATGTGTTCAGGGAGCCGGCAAATGTGATATATGCTTTAACAATACCATAAACGCAAGCAAATATTTATAGGATATGATAAACCCTGGATGCCACATTTACCCATGGCATATGCAGGTTTAGAAGCATCAATTCTTGTCAGAGTGCACTTTTTATTGGATTCCGTCCCGGTTACTTTTAGCATCCAAATACTTGTCTTCATCTGACTACTGACGAGTAGAATAGTGCGATCGCTCATTCTCATCATACTAGCAAGTACACACTGCAGAGATGGTAGTTGTAAATTACGTCTTGGTTCACACTAGTTGAACAGATATTTGCTTTGCAAGTTGTTTACACCTCATCAGTATAGATGGACGCAGTCCATGTCAACATGTCCGTGTGGTACAGGCTGCGGTCACTAAGACGATAAACAATAATTGTGTAAAGTCTAGCAGAGTTTATTGTCCGCTTGTGATACAAGGGATCTCAGGCTCGAACACCATTCAAACCGCCTGATGGGCAAAAAGTAAACGACGCCAGTCACGTAAGTGAATACCGGGAGTTATTGTTTGTGTGTTTGAAAGTGTTTTGTCCAGGTTTAGAATATCCATGATGATCTCTGAGTTTATGGTACTCCTTTATGATGGTGACATTCACACCGTGGCTTTAAAACTTGTAGCAGCAGCAGCAGCAGCAGCAGCA